>JANTOQ010518791.1:0-11084 GCA_027564595.1 Bythotiara depressa | reverse complement strand
TTGAAGCATGAAACAACCTTTATCAGAAGCTTATAAGCAGTATATTTTGAATATTTTCGTATGTTTTTGCTTATAAATACTCTTTTGAAACACGAAACGATCTGTTTTTACCTATTAAAAAATCATATAACTTTAATGTATAATGGCAAACTGTTACAACCAATTTCATTCTTTCTTTTGAATTCTTAAAGCAACTTCCACCTTCCACGTGTTTACTCCGTAATCCGCTCAATGAAAGTGCTGCATGCTTCAAAAGGATATAAGCTTCTGATAGAACATAAAACGCGTAAAAAAACTACGGAGAATGAAGATCGTTTCCATCGAGATAAAAAAAATAACAACACTTACCACAATAACATTAAAACATAAAAGAAAAATGTTTCGCGTATCTAACAGACGTTAAAACATAAAAGAAAAATGTTTCGCGTATCTAACAGAGTGGACACACGCAAAGCATTAATTGAAAACGAAATGTTTATAGTTTGAAACATGTTATATTTTGAAAACAATAATATGATAACTGATTGGAATAATACATTTCAAATATACAGATTTACATTTAATAGCAAAGATAAACATAAAATATTGTGATAAAGTGCCAAAATAACCATAAGTCACAGCATCCACATAGAGTCACGTAGTTATACACTTTCAGATTGAATGTCTAAAGACGCTTTAGCACTGAACTCACCTCAGAATCGGGCTTTGCGACGTCATGGAATGTACCGATCAATGATGTGGGAATACTTTTAGTAGACTATCAAGAAAATGCATGGCAGGTGTCATACTACGAAGTTTCTCCAAAACACACACACCATTCTTTTTCTTTGGGCACTTTATGGACTAGGGGTCTGAATGATTTATCTTAAAAATAGGTATATTTATTTTCGATTAAGGTCATTTTCCTCTAGAGAAAGCTTTTCTCGGAAATGACTGTAACGGAAAACGTTTCCATATAAAATATTTTTCTGCCAATTCCCTCTAAATTCCAAGCGCAATAATTCTAATAATCGAAGTAAACAAATAAAATAACCAACATGTTTTAAATATATCAAACTTGAAATTTGATTGGGTAACATTGTCTTTTCCAAGTTGGAAAACGGAAAAGGTTCACTTTGATCGAACTGAACAGAAAATTTTCCGATGTGCAGCGTCAGAAATCACACTGCGCATGCGTTTTTTGGAAAGTTTTCTCTAGAGGAAAATAAGCTTTAGATATCTTTCACGAATAAGTCAATAACAATATAATGAAAAGATCTAGGACGTAACGGTTTTTAATTTAAACTTTAACCTAAATATACGCTCAAACTAAAAAAAAATACTACAAAATAATCAAGAAAAGAAGGGAAGGAGTCTGATTACCGATATGACACAAACAAAACCCACGGCTTTATTTTATTTTTCTTAACTAAGGAAGTTTCAACTAATAGTAAGCCGATAATATGACCCGGAGATGTTAAATATCCCTGGTCACATGCGAATCATATACCAGAAAGAAAAACCTAACAGAGGACATAGAATAAATGAAAAACGCCTATGAGAAATTTTTATAATTATCTCAAAAACCAAGGGGTCTATTATCACCTTTTATTAACTTTATTTTTCCGTTTATTTCCAAACATTAACCCCCTGGAAAACACAAAACAGCAAAGAAATTAATAATGATTTAATTAATTTCCGGGGACATCGTCACATTTTATCTTACATTGATATGCGATGCTTTTGCAATCAAAACAAATGTTTGACATGGAAACGAGGAGGGTTGAACGATTTATCCCGCAATGATCACGCGAACGAACTTACCACGACTATTTTGACTGAGAAAGGAACGCATGTTAAACGCGTGAAATTGCATTACTCCGGTTTTCGAGAGTAGAATCGCTGCTTGAAAATGCGAGCTTGATGTAGCCAATTCCCATAGATAATGTAGTAAGCTTTTATTTAGTATAAGCTATATATTCGCTAACATATGTGTTTCGAGGAAATACGGATCTAAATATATACTAAGATAAATAACAATGGCTCATATATATATATAGTACAACAATTAATAACAAACAGGTTTTCCGGTTAATCAGCACGTTCTGTCGAAGGAGAGTTTTGGGGTTTACCATGTTATGTAGGAAGATAATTTCGGGTTAATAATCATTCCGAAAACGGGGTTTTAGGTTATTCATGTTCTGTAGAAAGGGTATTCGCCATTGCCTAACGCCACGTATAATATAATTCGTTTCGTCAGTATTTATATGTACGTCTTTCAATACCATTTCAATGCATTGCTTTTCATAAATACAGGTGAGATGAATAGCATTTGGCGTGGTGTATAATCTTCACAAAATTCAAATAATATTTGTATTTCTATTCCCTTATGAATTTCATTAAAGCGTGTGTTTGATGACATTTTATATTTTGATATTATTCCTTATTCTATTTAAATTATTTGATATCCCAACCCTTTGGTTAATTAATCTCATGGAAAAACAAATTATGATTGGAAATATTACAGAAAACAAATTTTAGCCCACAAAAAAAGATGTTCAGTCAAACAACCCCTGGAAAGAGAGGCGAAATTTATGATTCCCCTTGGAAAGTGATAGTATATCTCTTGGAAAGTTTGATATATTAGGAGCCTGGAAATTTTCACGCACGGGGGTGTACGGTTATAAAAAGGAATAGTCTAGAGTCGAAAAAACGAAAGCTCGAATTAAACATCAGCGGATGTTGACCGTAGTATTTAGCATGCATTTATTTACATACATATATTATTAAAGGCCAGGAAATATTAATAATTCACTGTAAAAAAAAGTCGAATAAACACTTCACTGGATCCAAACAGTTATCCTTGATGTTTTATTAAACTGCACGTTGAGGACCTTTCGCGAAACTACGGTTCCTTCCAACACATAACGAGCTGTCTGCACCTAAAAATAAATCATAATGGCATATTACTTTCCAACTAATGCCATAGGTAATTGCAGTAATAAAATTTATTACATCATTGGTTTATTTTAATAATAAGTAAAGTTAAAGAAATATCGACTATGCTCCAGAGATTAAATGTTCACAATTCATTCACACAAGAATTGTATCCCTTTTAAATGAGTTTGGAGGAAAGTTTATAAAAGATAACAAGTCTCTGTGCGTTTGAACACCGACGACCACCAAAAAATTGATATGTGATGACGTAGATGTGATGGAGGCAAAACGTCATACTATTTTACTATTCCTAAGTGTTCCTTAATTATAAACCTACGAAATATTTACAGATTCTTCTAATATTTAATAATTTCTACGTAGAAATAATTGGGTTCTCAACAAAAATGGATACATTTTCTCCCTTGAATTTCAACTATAAATTTTTGATATATTTATCTTAAAAAAATAAATATATGTTATTTTCCCAAGTACAGAATGCCAAATTAGAAAAAATGTAGTTACAAAACTAAATAAATGTCCCGATTGTTTGGAGTTTTACATAGTTTTCCCCGAATGTTCAAATTTTATGGATTTCCCCCTGATTTCCTGTTTTCTTGAGTAAGTACCGTGAACCCTGTATAAGTAAGTGCTACAAGATTCTGTTTCCGCTGCCATCTATTCCTTTTCCCTTTGTCTTGCCACGTTTCAAGCTAAGATGGGCACTGAAACGTACACATCTGAGAAATAAGTAATGGATCCATGCCACAAGTACAGAATAAACAATAAACCTCGCATAATTAAATAAACCTCGCATAATTAAATGAGGAAGAAGGAGTCTTATCAGCTTTTATCAAATTTATTTGACCTTATATTTCCAATAATTAACCCCCTGGAAAAATCAAAACAGCAAAGAAATTAGAAATGATTTTAATTAATTCCAGGGGACATTATGATGAAAAATTATAAAACAAAAGAAGATGAAGACAAAAAACCTTTTGCTATCACTCGAGAGCCAGTTTTTGAGTGAGATGGTCCAACAGCAACGTTCTTTATATGACCCACAGCTAATCTGGGGTTTGCACCAGCAGTTTCAACGTGGCAGAAACTAAGAAAAAATAGAAGATTTTTTACACATTATAACGTAAATTATTTATTCCTTTTAGTTTCCTATTCGTGCTTTGGAGGGATTAAAAATGCTCCCTATTTACTTCTTTACTTATGTCGGGCTCTTACTCAACCTCACAACCACAGTTTAGGTGAGTGTGCTTCCTTAGCAAGTCCATATGTTCTGCCATCCTCTTTGTTTCGTATCACGAGTAGTTTATCATAAAACAAATAAAATAATAGAACAATAAAACAAACCATATAAGGTAGTGTGAATACCAACATGTCTTTATAAGGTCCTGTTTACATGTGAACTCGTATGAACTCAAATCAGTTCGAAATTTCTACTGCACATGCTCACTTGCTCATTTAGTGAAAAAATATTTATTTATATTACACATGTGAAGTAGAAATGTTAAACCGATTTGAGTTCATATCGGGTCTTATGTAAAAAGGGCCTTAATAATTTTAATACAGCTTAACCTCAAGTCTCTCATTAAAAATATTAGAAAAACGGATTTCGGACTTTCAAAATCAGTTTCTCCGTTAAAAATGTATTTATGTTCAAGATTTTAAAATCATACTGTTTTCTAGAAAAGACTACAGTGGTTTAAATTTTTTAACAAATCGCATGGAAACGAGGCAAGTATAGTTTTTTTTTAATTTGAGAAAGGTCTATTATATATACATTAAAAAACTGTGTTTAAATATAAAAATTATTAATTATATATATATAGTATAGTACAAAAACTATAGCTGAAGATAAATGAAAGGTTTTTGTTTTTGTCAAACCTTCTTTTAAAAACACTCGTTCAGGTCTCCAATTTTGTTAATATTGTTTCTTCTTCTTTTTTATTTTATGTATTTTTTATATACAGTAAAATAATAACAACACCAGATAGTATAAAATCATTTCCTGGACCTGGAAATTGAAAATCCTTATATTTGAAGCAGTTTCCATTAGCTAACTAAATATTGTCTAATTATTATTAATAAAATTTTTCTTGTAACTGTGAAATAAACGCAAAATGAGAATACTTTAGATCTAAAGTTTTACTTTAAAAAAATTACTTTAGATATACTGGCATACCTCAAAAGAGATTGTTCAGGACCTCTTTTCAAATCCCGATTTGGCCCAACAGCTTTTAACTTTGTTGTCAATGTGTACAATGATGACGAAGTACCCGATGATATTGTTGCAACACTAAAGTCATATTTCATATATTATAAACATTGTACATCTGGTAAAACTAGTGTGTTGTTGATTATATATGTTGGATCAATGAGACATTAAGGTGGTACATACCACTTAAAACGAATTTCTTGAGTCATATACACTTTTATGGAAATGTTTGTGTCCAATTATTACATACGATTAGATAAAACGTGAAAATGGTGAGAAAATGATAAAAAATTAATTATGTACATAATTAATTAGGCACAATACCCCCCAAACAATGGATAATTTGCGACAACATTTCGGCAGAACGGCATAGGCTCAAAACGTAAAACTTGGTGAGTTTGATTAGAATGATTCACTGAAGGTCCTGAACAAAAAGATATTATGTAACTTTTTATTGTCCGACGTAATGATACAGAGTTTTCTGTCTATTTTTAGGCCTGAGTACCACATTTGCTGTTACTATCCTGCTGGGCCTATTGCGCAGATTTTAGTTCAACCCCTCCACAAGTAGAAGAAGAGAAAGCATGCAAAGTTTCATCGCCTAAAGTTTCGCCATTCCTGAATTTCTGTGTTTTAAATTTAGAAATTCATTGTTTTGAGTAAAACACGTTTAAACAATGAAAAAGTGAAACTTATGCAATAAGTTAAATGTTCTCTTAATTTGCGGTTTTATCCATCCATTATAATGCTGATTCATTGTTCTCAACCTCAAAGTCCCTCCAGTTAGCTCTTAACATCTTTCTTTGCTTTGTTCTCACCATATCCGTTCATAGTTATTTCATAGACATTGCCATTTATCGATGCCTTAACGTCCCTATTCCTTCCCATTCTGAAGCAACCGGCTCACTCCCCCCTGTTCTAGGGCGCAAGGGGAGCACGGTTAGTTCTGTACCAAATTTACCAAAGATCAGCGCGTCTTAAGTCTATCTTGAAAAAGTAAACTGAAAAGGTTTAATCATGAAATGATTGGCACGCTAATTAATCAAAATTAGTTTTTGATCAATAACTGATCGCCGTGGTATAAGTGAATAATTACTGGTAAAAATATCTGGCATATTACTAACTTAAGAGTCACTAAAACGGTTGCAACACGTTGCTAAGTGTGTTGCTAAGGAACGTTATGAGACACAACTTGCTTAAAGAACGAATTATCGATTTCTTGAGAAAACAGATCAAAACCAACAGCAGAATGGATTTCTCCATAATTAAAAATGGCCAGAAAGATTGAAAATGTTTTTTTTTTAATTTTGATACTTAAGCGGTATGTACTACCTTAATTAACCTTAGTTTGTATGAGTAAGATGAAAAAGAGGTTATAATAATTTGTAACCACCCCAACAACAATGACAACAAGAAGAGACAAAATTAGAAGTAGTGTTTACCTTGGTGTAGTTGATGATGCAGTTCGTATTTTGCTAAAAAAGAAAAAATAGAAGAATAACAAAATTTCTAAACAAATACAACAATAACAATAGATACAGTAAAAGAAAGATCCCAACAGAAAAAAAGCATTGTTTACATATGAGGATTTGTAGCAGTTAAAATTAGTATGTTTAAAGAAACTGTGATTTTTGAGGAGCTGTTAATGTCTGCAGCAAGCTTAGTTATATATTGCTTTTAATTAATAAACTATTTCACTTGTTATGTAAATTTATGTATAAAATGAAAGAGTAAGGTTAAAGAATTTGATTAGTTATTGTATGCCATAGTGTACATCTAACAATCTGAATCCAGCTACGATTTCATACGCAATTTGAGAATTAAAAATATATTAAAATGTGTCCTTCTTAGATATATTGCTACAAGTGAAGTGCAACCTTATAGGGATGTGGATGTGGAAGGCTTAATTCCCATATTTTTACATGGTTTCAAATAAATAGATCCACACCCTCATACATAAACTCTGAACTAAAATAAAAATAACATAACAGTGAAAATAAAGGAAATGTGAAGCTCCCTGTTTCTTGCTACCATGAAGACAAATAATGGTTTGCGGGTTATTTTAAAAATATTATAGTCTTCTCCAAATAAGATTTTAGAACGTCTATATTATAATGGTTTGTTTTGATCTTTAAAGCTACATTTACATTTCACAGTCTTTGTTGTGATGTGTTTTATTGCATGGTTTAATTTCTAGAAAATTAATATATTCAAGTAAATATATAAGTATAAAAAATTTATTTGGTATATATTTTTTAAGTGCCAGAGCAACCCAATATTATTTACAATTATTTACTTTATATAAAAATGCCCTCACCGAAGTCAGCTAAATCGTTAATAGAACCACATGTTTGTGTTTTTAAACACTACTTTCAAACCTCACCCATATCTGAATATAATGACACCAGATCTCCTTATTTACTTATTTATTAATTAAAAGCATTATGTTCCTTTGAGAATGGAGAAGTGCTGCTGTTGAGGAACAGTGTTTTCGTCATCTTCTGATATTATTCTCATCTTTATGTGATTTGTATTGTGTAATGTTAAACACAGTTGAAATTTCAAGCATTTAGAGCTAGTTAAAACTATAAAATGTAACTCAAATCAAATTTATGGTAAGCTGGAAATACACAAGATGCATCATAAATTGATGATACAAAATAAAGCTAAAAATTATATATGAACCTAACCATTTCCTAGTAATTTAATTATATCGTGGACAGCAGCAAATGGGTCCACTAATTATGCGGTAACCAGATTACTGGATTACCAGCAAAATCTGTGCTCTGAAAACAAAATGTAATATGCGTATTTGTCACTCAAATGTCTGGAAAACTTTCTCGTGGAGTTGTGAAATAATTAAATTTCGATCTACCTTTATTCATATATAAATGAGATTTTTCATCAATCTTACTGCCCAATGATAAGAGAAGTAGCCCAACAATTAAATCATTCAGGTCCATGGCATGATAAATATATCATATCTTTATAAAATAAAATACCTTGAAATTGATGATGACGAAGAGCCGCTTTGTTTCAGGATGTTTCTCATAGCTTCTGATGACGATGCTTCTTTAAACAAGGAACCTATGCAAAATCATACAAACTTTTTAATAACAAAATGAAACAATGATCTGTTTCACTACCTCACCTATTACTTCTAGCAATCAAATGTTATAGAAAGGAAACATTGTGTTTGTAAAAGCTGATAAGACCGCCAAGTTTTTCATAAAAGTATATAATGGTTCTAAATAGAAATTACAGTAAGCATTACAGATAGTGAAAATTTAATTTATTTTTTCATAATAAACGTAAAATATTTTAGCCATTTAGTGCATGGTGTCTCTGAACGTGAATTAAATCATTGCTCATTTCATTGACAAAACTTTTGTTCTAAGGGTACTGTATATAATAAATATGTAAATCTATCTAATAAACCTTCTTACAAATGAAAAAGTTTCTTGTTGAAGTAGAATGTACAGTGCAGTTGAGAGTTCTAAAATTTTTTGAGTGCATAAGTTTCTTACAGACAAATTTCCTTTGGGTAAACAAAAACTTAAAAATGATTTGTGGTGGAGCGTACTTTCATTTACACATGTATGATAAACAATTCCAGACACTCTCCTACACAGTTCTCTATTACAATTAATTTATATTATGCAAAAGTAAACAATTATGCATACCTCCAAAACTATCAGATTTAAACATTGCATCAATGTCTTTGTACGTGATCTCAAACGATGACAAGCTAATAGAGCAAGTATATATAAATAAGAAAATAAGAAAAATAATTTGTAAAAAAGTTTTCTAAAAGGTTGTAATAAACTGTTTCCACAAACCTGAAACTATAACTATAATGAAGACAGTGTTGTCATCTAGAATACCCAGAAGACAGTGTAGTCACCTAGAATACCCAGAAGACAGTGTAGTCATCTAGAATACCCAGAAGACAGTGTAGTCATCTAGAATACCCAGAAGACAGTATAGTCATCTAGAATACCCGGAAGAGTATACATGTATACCCTTTGTGAAATAATTTATAAACATTTGACGTTTATCTTCTTATGAAAGTAAAGTCTTAAAAAAGTTTTTATTGTCATATAAATAATATTATCTTGTGAAACAAAGGCATAGATATATCAAATACTAAAGATGTATTGATAAAATAAGGCACATGGTGATTTCTCATTTACAAAAAAGCTAAGGCATACTAATGAGAAATTTGACGAACAGTTTTTTATACATAATGAATTATGTGTCTTTGATACCAATCACAAGCCCATGTATAAAGATCTTGCAGAGGCATCAATCAATGTATGTCTTTGGAAAACTTGAAAAATAACTATAACATAGATGGTGGAATCACTTAAGAATACTCAAAAGAATGCTATACATATGTACTCTTTGCAAAATAATTTATAAACATTTGACATTTATTTCTTATGAAAGTAAAGTCTTAATAAAAATTAAAAATCACATACTAAAGATGAATTGATAAATGACATAGGATGCAATTGTCTCCTATTGTGAAATTTGACACACGTTCTTCATATACATAATGAATTACATGTATTAGCAGACGTTCAAGTAAGAATTTTTCAGGGCGGGGGAGGTTTTGGGCATAAAGACCACTACTAAACATGTAGAAACTTGTAAAAATTGTTCTAAAAGGTTGTAATGAAATGCTTCCCGTAACCTTGAAAAAAGAACTATAATGAAGACAGTAGAATCACCAGAAACGTGTTATACCTGTGTACTCTTTGCGAAATAATTTATAAACATTTCACTATATTTTCTATTTGGGAGCTAAATAAGGAAAGAAACTTTGTCCTTTAGAATGCTCTAGATTGTCTAAAAAGTCACCCCCACCCTAGTTATGAATCTGGTTATGTATGTTAAATATGTTTTAACTAACATTATGTTGACAAAAATTATATAGAACTAAAATATATAAAAATAAATTCATATTTTCTTAAAACGTAATTTTACCTACAAATGTTTTAAGCACTCAAGCAAGGGGTTCTTTTGTTTCTGAGACTGTGAAATGGTGTATCGCTATAAATCAACATTCCACAAACAACAAATGGTACTTTGTTAACAACTGACATACATTTGTTGTTATTATGCATAAACAGTACTTATCTACATGAATGTAATAATCAAGCACCCTTTACGAAGATGTTCAAAATATAAGACGTATACTCTCAACTAGGGGATCCGAATGAATATGTTCTTTTTAAGTTTTAAAGTTAAAACACAATTTTCTCATAAGATGTGATTTCCAGATTTCAAATTAAACACCAATTTGCACCACTTAAGACTTGTTTCAGTTCTGAATGATTAGTGAAACTTTCCTACATGCATAAAATTACCATTGCAAAAGTGTTTCTTTTGCCTAATCAAGAGTTTATATTACTGTGTAAATTTAGCAAAATTTTCCAAGAGTAAAATTCCACCAGCACAGAAAAACATGTTATGTGATAATTGGTATTAATGTTTGATTTTCTACATGTCCTGAATTGCTAATAACATATCAACAACTGTAAAACTTACGCATCTCTAATGCTTGTGTTTTGTGAAGTTTTGCTGGATGATGAAAGAGTAGACGACGTTGATGCTTTCTTTGCTGCTGATGTGGTACTTGTCTTGCTACTTGGTGTGCTAAAAGTGGAGAAGTTGAAATTATATCATTTATTCATTTCTGGATTTTAAACTTTTATAGACTTGATTGAAATGATTGATTTGTTCATTCATTCTTTATTGATTGATTTGTTCATTTGTAAATATTTTATCACGTTTATAACCACTGAATAATATCTTTTCAGGGTGGCCACAAAAATACACTATCAAAATTTGAGGAGGTTTGAGGTGATTTTGAAGCCTTATTTGAGGAGAATTTATCAAAATTTCAGGTAAAATTGAGGAGAATTGAGGAGATTTT
>JANTOQ010518680.1:0-11086 GCA_027564595.1 Bythotiara depressa | reverse complement strand
ACACTTTTTTTGTTTACGTATCGTACCGTAGTATAAAAAAATGTTGAATCGATTTTTATCTTTTTTACGTAGTACGCGTATCAATTTTTTTAAGTGGAAATCCGGCTTAACTCTCCACTTAGACGGACTCCACCTATCATGATCTTTATTAAGTACAAGTCTATAGCTATACTCGAATTAACGGGTCAGAAGAATAAGTTAGACCTTTTCTAGTGTCAGGAGAGAGAAAATATCTCAACAATATCTAATTCTGTGCATGTGCATTGTGAATTTAAAAATGTAAACATTGGTAGATATTTTTTTTAATACAACCTGTACCTACGTGTTACTTTCTTACAACTGAAACTAGAAAAAGGTGTATTAGAAATTAGTTTAGATGGAGTGTGTAGTAAGTTTTAGGCGCTGAATAATGAAGGTTTTACTAGTTTTTGAAAAATCGTAACTGCACTACAACTGTTCTACTTGGTTAGACTACAAGTTTGTAAAAACTGCATTGTAATAAAATGCGAAAATATTCTAAATTTGTATTTTTGAAGCAATAAATCTTTTACACGGGATTATATAATGTAAAATTATTTTGCCAAGACAGCAAATTACCATATTATTTTCCACGTTGATCTATTCCCATTTCTTGTGAGTACGATTTTTGGAATATGCCCTACCTCATTTTAATGAATTGATTAAATGCTCACAATAGAATGTTGTAGCTATATAAAAGGTGTTTTGAGGTACATCATCATCATTACTGTTGTCACTGGAGTTGTGTGGAATGTTTTATTTGTATTTGCTTTGTTTTTTTCGTTAGCATGATTCGACAGTGTTACATCGAAATTGCTCTTATGTTTCTAACTATGGTTAAGAAAAAAGAAAAGGAAAACTATATACAGGATGATGACGGAGATGAGAATATCAAAACAAAGTCAAGAGGATCAATAATCCAGGGAAAATTAAAAATACCAAGCCCGGAAAAACCTGTAAACAAAGCCGTTGCACGATTGAACAAAGGTGCTTGGATATGCATACGTGCAGCAGGTGTTATAGCGAAAGCTCAACGCAAAGCTGAACTTCTAGCAGGAGAGGCATCTATAACGTCCCAACCCATTGGTAAAGATGCAGCAGAGAACGTGCCAATCTTCGTGCTGGAAGACATACTTGGTTCTGAGAATGGCATGAAAACAACTCTAAATGATCAAGGTGTTGTTGAAATAAAAACGGGTGATGATCAAAGCAAATCCGTTGAAGTCACATGGGTCCACATGCTGAACTATGCCACTCATTTACGACGTTATTGTAACTACGCAAGCTTAGCGATAAATACAGGTGACATGAATGTTATTCGTCTGCCAACGAATTGTCACGCAAGGGCGTTGAAGTTGAGTGCTATTAGTAACTATCTGTCAACTCATTTGACAGTTTACAATAAGGAGTGCTGTCCTATATTGCCTGTGGAGATTATTTCGTCATTGTTGGAGAAAAAGGCACGGCCACCTTCTAGGCGTTCTTCCGTATTATCCGTCTATGATAGCATTATAGAAGACGACAAGGATCAGGAACAGAGTGGGTCTGCTGGTAACCTGTCTAGTGCAGAACAAGCTATTAGTGATGCAGGTGAAAAAGGTACGTTTTTTATAGTTGATGGTTCTCCTTGTCCAGGGTATGAGGTTATTTAACGGGAAATCCATTTTTAAAAGTCACATATTGAGGGACGTGTAACATATATGGTAGTTGACAGGAAAGTTCGGAAAGTTTTATATTATAATATATTTTGAGGCGAGGGATTCGGGCATATGACAGTGAAGAGCACAGTACATTATCATATAATATACCGGTACTTGATTATTTTTTTAAATTAATTACCAGGTTGGATTTTGTTGATAGTAGAAAGGGTTTGGAGGTGCTATCACATTTATATATATATGTATATATACCATTTATCCATTTTTACACAAGTTGCGTGTAATATATATTACAAAAGGAGAATACAAGGACAAGTATTTCACGCAACAATAACAAACTGAAAACAGTGTACATAAGTCACCTGGGGGTATACTAGATTGAAAATATGCGACGGGGTGCAGCAGATTTCCTGTGAATATTATGTTCTGCAAATAAGGCTTTTGTTATTGAACATTTTTTACACAATCATAAGAATAGAAAAAAGCGACCATTACGTGGTGGTTAAAGTGCTTGCCTCTGGTTTGCAGGGTGGTGGGTTCACTGACATTCGATGTCTCTCTGTGTAGCACTCGGTGTTATGAGCAGGATCGATGTTGAATGGTTTCTTTTTCAAGGATTAAAGTTGCAACCACACCTACTCGTACGAGGATAGTAGCGAATTAAAGAGGAAACTTCGGGTTTACTCAGACTGGGGTTGGCTTACTAATAAGATTATAGAGTAAGACTTGTTTATTTTCTCATGATACAGTCCTAAGAGATGGTCACAAAAATAGGAACCATATGTAAATTTTCCCAGTACGAATGTTACAAGTATTTTGTTCATGAAAACTAAGTGAAAAGTAAGACACGCGTGATGGGTATAAAACATTATATCGCGAGATGGAAATTAACTGCAATGGAGTGTGTTATTATTTAACCATCGGTTTTTTCTAGAGCAACAAGTACAATCTGAACTATCAGCCATCTCAGAAAAGCGGATTGCATTAACTAGTCCTGAAAAAGTTGGTGATCGCTCCGATCGGATCCATGTCCGCAATCCCGTTCAAGGAGGCGAATACGAAGCTGCACTGCAATGGTATACACCGGAACTGGAATATGAGAACTACAACAAATTCTATATGCTGGCAGCGTTGAACGCGAAGTCGGTAGCCGGCAATGCTTCTTCCATGCAATTCTCGCAGTTAGCATCCGTGTATCATTTGGTGGTGGATAAAACTGAATGTTTGTCTGTGCACGATCAGCTTACTGAAGTATTACATGCAGCAGAAGCAGATCTCGCCGTGCAAGGTACTTGTTTCTTGCATCAGAAGCTTATAAATACTCCCTAAATGCATGAAATAACCTTTATATTATATATAGATCGACAGGCCATCAATATACACACATGTACATTTTAAAATATAGCTATATAATTTTATAGGAAAAAGTGAAAATGAAAACAGGAACATTCAAGGGCATTCCACTCGTTAGGTCGTTTAATTTGCCAACGCTTCAAACTTATATTGTTATCTCTTAAGAAATGTATAAGCTTCTTGTTGTATACACCCTTCTGCAATCTAAAATATTTTATTTTACTTGTCAGATATATTTGAGTTACTCTGGGGAAGAAGAAAAACATTTTTCGTTTATTACAAACCCCAGTGGGAACGAGTATATGAGTTAATTATAAGCTTCTTGTTGTATACACCCTTCTGCCATCTAAAATCTTTTATTTTACTTGTCAGAGCAATTTGAGCTACTCTGGTGAAGACGAAAAACATTTTTCGTTTGTTACAAACCCCAGTGGGAATGAGTATATGAGTTAATTAACGGTCAACCCATTTATAAAATTTTACCTGTTAAAAATACACACTTCCCAAATTACCTATCAGGTGGCCTGCAAATATATCTGCTTATATATATTTAGTAAAAATGGATTCAATATTTGAATACTTCGTCAAAAACTGTATAACTACAACCCTGAAAATTTCATCATCATGGTTTGTCAGTAATTATTTACAACTGTTTGAAAAATCTAGTTTTCTACGAAAAGGAAAACAGACTTTGACTATGAACATTCCATATACTCAGAACACTATTCTTTTACACGCAATGTAACGGCTCATAAGTTACTACTATAAGTTCGAATTTGTATTTAGTTTCTCAGACAAAATGAAGGAAATTTTTTCGTGAAATTCGGGAAGTGTCTGTTCTTGAAAAACTCGTATTGTTTCATATTCTGACCATTCGAATTGTAAATCCGATATTTTGTAGATCATCAAAAATAGCAGATACTAAACCCGTAATCGATGAAAAAGACAAGGATACCCTTTAATGCATACCCAGGAAATGAATCAAATTATTGGTCATTTCTTTGCTATTTTGCATTGTCCATAGTGTTAAGGATACTGTATACGCTCGTTCTCCAAATCTTTAGAAAAAAAAATTTATATACCATTCGAAAGTCCTAGCGATATATAACATTTATTTGTAATATAAAATACAAATTTAAATTTGGAAAGGGGGGGGGATGGAGGGTAACTTATTTTTCTGTCATGTTCCGATCTAATTGTATTGCTTTATTAGTATTAGAATGTTAAAATATGAGTATACTGGTCTTTTGTTAAATCGTGTAAATATCTTTTGTTTTTAGTTAATCTACGAACGCTACATAAAACTATTGTTTTCTCGGAACAAGAAATTTCAGCAAAACACTGTCTTTCAAGAAAAGCGTGTCTCATTTTTTTATTATTATTATCGTATTTCGAATTTTATCGATAGATGAAGGTTTTTCGAGGGAGAAATACGTAGAAAATGAATATTTTTTGATTGTTTTTGTCATTATTTTTTAACGAGGTATTATTTTAAAAAACTGAGACACGCTTTTGTAAAGGAAAGAAAGACGCTTCGACTAATGTGTTTTTTATGAAAAAATGTTCACGTGGAGGGGACTTGGAGCTCGTTTTACAGGAGTGACAATAAAAAAAGTTAATAATTTTTTTCTCTTTTCCAAAATAAATCCAGGAAAAACGAGTCATACCATTAGATAGAGGAATAAAACAGGATTTAGAAAATATATACTTTTATGCGTAAATGTTTTTGAAGAAAAGGAAATATATTCATAATACTGAACATGTGTAGCGAGTGTATACAGTATCCTTAATTATTGGAAATATAATGTAAAATAACTTTGGTATACATTTGGTAAAAGGTGATCAGACCCCCTGATTCCTCATAAAATTGTATAGGTTTCAAATACGAAGTTTAATATAACCAGGAGGTATGTTTATGCAATAAAGGGTGAAGGATTTGGTAACGTGAAATTTTCGTTGTTGCATTATTATTGTATGAATAACGGGATATTTTATAATTTAGCTCATCCATCACGGACTGCCGCCGCTGCTTTTTCTGCAGTTACCGCAGCACAAACACTCTCAAAAACCTCGAACCAACGGCGTAAGAGCAAAGCCGTTGGCATGAAATCGATTACACCAAAATCGGAAAAGGAAGAAGAATTGAAAGTGAATTTGTCAAGGATTGTATATGATATGGCAGAAATGTTACGAAATGATAACGAAGCTTTCGAGGTAAATGAACATATTTATGTGTAACTTTGTGTCAGTTTCTGAGGCCGTAAAATGTCAATACATCTTTCCAGAAATAACCAGTTGGTTCTCTTCAAGCGCTAATTTTGTGCGATATTATAGAGAAGTTTATTTTTAAACCTACTAGAAATGTTGGTATTTTAAAAAAAAATTCTGTTAGTAGTTAACCATTAGTACCTGGTCTCCCCGGAAATGAATGAAATCATTGCTTATTTCTTTGCATTTTTGTTTTTTCCAGGGGGGCTAATGGAAATAAAAGGGAAAATGAAATCGGTAAAATCTTAAAATACCCCCTGGATTTCCGTAAAATTATAAAGGTTTCTAAAAAAGAGTTAATAATAGTCGGGGGAGGGTTAAAAGGTTAAAAGGGTTAAAAGACGGAGTAATTTAAATTTGTTTCTTTCTTTCTTGTAGACTATTCCATTTGATTTGAGTTGGAACAATATATTTTGTTGTGAAAATATGTTCAACCCGAGTTTGGGGTATATCGCTCGAACCAGTGAAACATTATTTACATGGCTTCAACAAACGTTAAACAGATGAACATTTTACTCGTGTGTCATTTATTTATTTATTTGTTTTATTGTATTTACATGTGTCAAGAAGTAATATATTTTGATGAGTTAATATTTTTTTGTTTGAACAAAGATAATAATGAAAATTCTCAGTGCACTTTGTTTTTCGATTTGTCTATAAAAACAACAAAGCAATAAACCGCATTCCATCCCAGCGCGGTGATACTACGGTCACACTTTGTGGAGAGCATTTGTTTCGGAATAAACCCTGTTCGAAATGATGCGTTCAGACACGAATAGTACATTCCGGATAATTCTGTTCACACGGTATTGTTATTATTTCGGATTGGGTCTTGTTTTTATTATTTCTGGTATTGCTGTCAATTAGTTTGTTGTTTGAGCAAGTGCTATATTCCGAAACGTGTGAACGTGACCTTAATTCACTTTCGCGTATTTTTTGATCACACTTCAATGATTGTTTTACCTGAGTACTTTATGTACTGGAGCGGAATCATTCCGTTTTTTTGTTGCGGACAGTATCGGAATAGTGTGAACATAGCCTAACCACAATAAAAATAAGTTTTCCGAAGTGATTTTTATCCGAAAAGTGTAAACATGGTCTAAACTAACTATAGTCATCTATCTAGGAATCTGCGCGGGTGAATCGGGGAGTAGCGATTTATGGAAACTGCGGGGCTGCATTTAAAAAAGAAGAAACTTCGCATTTCTGTCCGGAACTGACCTCATGAGAGTGGCTACATCAGCAGCTTATAAATAAATGCTTTCCTAATTAGTACCACATTTACTGTATGATATTTAATTAAATACAATATAAATCCAAAAATCGTTTTAAACGTTTGTAGACTAAAGGTTACGCTTTCCAAAGATATATGTCAAAGTCATGGAGCAACTATGAGCCAATCAGAAAATTGCCACAAAATACGCCCCAAAAAAACTTATTTTTTCCTCTTTCTAGAGCTCTAACTCCCTGTTTTGTTCCTTAAAGTCTTATCTTCAATTATGCAGATTTTTAAAGGAACCCGACAATTTCTTAAAGAGTTGGAGCTCTTAGGATAAAACAGGGTAGTTGCCTTGTGAAAAAAATCGTATTTCACCCTGATAAAAACGATAAAAACTTTGCCTTTAAACTATTTTTAGTATTATTAATATTGTACGTCACAACGCCCGAGAAGATAAAAGCTGATTAATCAAATTATATATATGTCACATGTTGTATGCGAGCAAAAAAAAAGACTGATAAATAAAGGCTTTTAAATTTTGTGTATAAAATTAAAATGACACAATCAAAGTTTTTCGTACTTATTATCTATTTGCTTAGTATGCCTAGAAAAAATGTATTTTCACAGTGAAACTTTTTTATCGTATAATTTGTAAGCACATTTCCTTGAAATATGAAAAAAAGTTGGCATTCTGATAGAGTACTCTGCTACCTTAAATTACCTTAATACGTGCGTGATGGAATTTAGTTTTGGAATTCAAAAGAAAAAATTAAATAGATCACAACATGTCAACCGTATATGGTAATACATTAACCGTATAGTGTACCGTGATAATTCACTATAGATCGTAAGATATTTATGTTGTTTCATCCTTTATAAGAGTTTGTAAGCTTCTGATTATACCTATGGTTACGATTTCAAATGCTATCACTAGACAAACAACCGGAGAATGGCCTTATTAGGTCATATTTATGTGTTGTATGATCTCAAATGATTTCAACAGTAAGATATATGATGTATTCCTGTGTATATAAATCTGTCGTAACTCAAATCTTAGATAAAATATTGTGTTAAATGTTATTGGATAAGAGTCAATAGAGGCCCCCCATATCTTCTTTACATACGATGCGGCATACTTGGCATTGTAGCCGTAATAAATAAAAACTGACTTCAGAGGAAAACAAATCATTGTTAACGACCTCGTTCCCAGGAGCCTTTGTCATAACTGACCTGTTCTCATATCGGAGAGGGAGAATGGCACTGGGTACAACGAGGTTGCATTGTTAAAGAACTATATGTATCACATATTTTACGTCAATTGTGAGGAGAAACGTCATTTTAACAATATGACGTTAAATTTATTTTATAATCCCGCATTCGCACACTTCGTCTCCAACTGAAGATCTCTTATTCTCTTGTTTGCTACCAGTACATTCACAATGAAACCAAATGGTAAGTCAAGATTCAACTTGTACTCACTTTGTTGTCGTTTAAACACGTCGTTTGTTTTAAAAAAATCCCGTTACGATCGTCGTTGTTTTTAACGTCATCAGAAAATCGTATAAAAACGAAGAAACAATATTGAAACACATCTCACGGGAGGAAAGTTCGAGTAAAAAGTATTTTGCAGTATTTAAGATGTAGCAACCAAAAGAGTGCTGCTGCTCCCTACTTTTATGTTTCTTTTCCATTCTTTTTGTTCTATAATGATTCCTGCTTCGCAAATGTGATGATAAACCGCAATGAAAATAATGGATATTGACTCTTGTTATGAGACGTATATTTAGTAGATCGTATGGTATCGATTATTAATGTACGATCTACAAATGGTTCCTCCTGATGTATGTATATCCAAGTCCTTGTATGCCATAGTTCTTTATACACCTATGGCGCTTAATAGATTACAATTTTCAATAAGAAAATGAGAAGACTTTTGGCCATTCTAAGAATTGGGGGGGGGGGGTAAAGATTACCCCTGTATGGACAAAGTCTTAATTTTTCTAGATTTCAAAACGCCATAAAATGATTTGTGCAGATATGCTTTTGAAACTTTGCATGCTGGTTTATTTTTCGATGAGGAATTCAAATCTGCTGTCGGTTTTAATGTGGCAGAAACAAGAAACATAAAATACTTATAATTTATAGTGTTCTGTCAATCGTAACAGTCATTAACCCTCCCAATACGCTTTCCACCGTAGAAATTTACATGATATTTTTTAGGATTATATCATGCAATGTATTATTCTAAAGAAACACCAAGTTTCAGGCTTCTAGCCTATGCGGTTCTGCTGATATATTTCCCAGGGATCGATTGTTTTGGGGGTATTGTGCCCAATTAATTATGCGCATAATTAATTTTTTAGCACTTTCTTGCTATTTTCACCTTTCATCTAATTGTATGTAACAAATTAACATACAAATTTCCACAAGAAATTAAGATTTAGAGGGGGTTTCCACTTTAAATGGATGCGGAACAGCATCAAAACATTAACTACGTGCGGAATAAGGTATCATTCAACGATTTATGATACGGTTTGGCTTACCCATCAAAAACAATACGAGTTTTGCTTGTTTCCTTATCATCACGTATAACACAATGGTGTGGTAAATAATATGCGGAACTGTTGTTGGGATTTGTTGTCCACCTTAACGACCTCTATGGCTCCTGTATTTATTTTTTCCTGAATAATTTTATCATACTCTGAAAAACGTTTTGGATCATGTTTCAAACGGTTTACGATAGTATTCAGTATAACTAGCCTTACTGGTTGAAAAGTTATCGTTATCAGGAAGAAACTTTTCCCTCTTTGGGAGTTCAACGCTGTATCGGTTATCTTTAAATTAAATGTTATTTTTAAATAACTCATGAATACAATCATGAATACAATCATGAATACAATCATGAATACAATCATGAATACAATCATGAATACAATCCTTAAATTCTCCAATTTGTTCAGCGTGACAATTTCGACAACTTCCAGCACTCTTACATGCTCTTGCATTATGTCCTGGTTTGATACAAACAAACAACGATTCTCTTTCATTAAAAATTTCCTTCCTAGTTTTTACATCTATAATCTCTGGACATGATGTTGAATAATGTGGTTGTTTGCTAAATACACAAATAAATTTATTTTCCTGACTATTAGTGACTTAAATACGCTCCTGTGCTATGCATACATTTTCTTCCAAGCAATGCCAAAGTTCTCTTAGGTGCTTTAACCAAAGTTTTCAGAATTTCCTTTAAACGAAAAACAAAGTTCACGGGCTTCAATGTCTCCACGTAAAGCTTCAAAGAGGTAATCTATATTCCATGAGCCACTACTAGATTGGGCGATTTTTAACAGAATTTCTGATGGAATTTTTGGAAGAAGGATTTGTGAAAACATTTTCCCATATGATACTGTACTTATTCCGAGCGATTTAAGGGATCTGACATTTAGGCTAATTTCTTCATAAAATTCTCGTAATTGTAGAATATTGTTTACAGAGTGACAACCAGAAATATTGACAAGTTTAGTCATGTGAATGGCAATAATATGTTCTGATTTTTTTAACCTTTCTTTAAGTAATTTAACGGCTACATCATAATTAGCATCGGATAACGTCAATCCTTCGATAGTGTTGTAAGCTGGGTTTTTTCTAGCAATGATTTTAAGTGGTTAAACTTTTCTGATAGTCAATCAACGTCTGATAAAGTTGTGTTTTTATGTATAGCAGATTCAAAAGAATCCCCAAAATATACCCACTACTTTATATCTCCATCAAACCATTTCAGTTCTAATTTTGGTAACCTAGTGTCAGGTTTAACATCTGGAGGAGGCATTAAAATAGAAATAATACGACTTACAGTTTCTTTAATGTTTAATGATACCTCCTCGTTATTCAACATGTCTTGTGCGATTGCTTCCGTGGTAACGAGATTCAGTACATCTTTATTTAATGAGTTTAGAATTTTCTCCATCTCTTGTAACATGTTTTTGAGAATATCCACTTTTCTTCTCCCATCGGTATCGTCAGTTTCTCTCTAAAGATTGTTTGCCTCTGTTTGTAATCTTGTCACAACTCCACGCTGTCCCACGCGAACAGCCTTGATATTATGCTTCAACTTGACTTCTTCTTGACACATTATGATTACTTACAAATGTTGGAATTATTTTACGTTTGGCGCCATGTAATAAATACGAATACGGGGAGCATTAGCTCAGTGGTTAGCCGAAACGGTCTCGCAATCCAAGGGTTCCGAGTTCGAACCCACCACTGGAAATATTTAATGTTCAGAGAATGACCTCTCTGTTAATCGTTAGGTGGAGTGCGGACTTGTCTGGTTGAGCGAAGAATATTACTCGACTCGTAGAGACGATGGGAGAGCTTCCGTAGCACAAATGGGTGCTTTAAATGCAAATCAGGACTTCGCTCGTGGCTCCTCCTGGAAACAATTTACTGGTTATATTCCTTGAGATTACGGAGGCTAGCCATGTAAAATATATACCACTAACTAACTAACTAACTAACTAACTAACTAACTAACTAACTAACTAACTAACTAACTAACTAACTAACTAAC
>JANTOQ010518457.1:0-11088 GCA_027564595.1 Bythotiara depressa | reverse complement strand
TTTAAACTTTTTAACATCTTCAAATAGGGCAATGCGTGCGATTATCGCACCCAAATAGGGGCTGGAATATGCACTGGTGTGTAAGGTAAAAGAAATGGTACAAAAAGGCATACATGACCAGAGGTCCATAAACAATATTACAAATTCAAACCAATGACATATATAGCACAAATATCAGAAATAACATTACAGGGCTAGAACGTCAGCAAAAAGACTCGTGAGTCTATAGACTCATGCTGGAAAGGTTGCGCAAATCCAGCATGAGTCCATTGTAGAGAATTTATATTGGATACAGAGCAGAGGACATCTTAGATAAGTCGCATTGGTAGATAACCCGCACACGAGTTTATAAATACTACGAAAAACATTTATGGCCGTAAAAAGGCACTCTTGATAGCTTTACTAAGATAGAAAATTGTAGTAGTGGTTGAAAAATCTCACTCACAACAGCTTTTTTTTATCTAGATAATCATATAATCAATGATCTATCCAAGATTAGTGACAGTCCGATTAGACTCGCAACTTTCTCCATCTGCAAGTCAGATTTGCAGACTCATGTCGAATTTCAAGCCCTGAATTATCACACAAATGAAGGAAATGACAGTAGGCATCACTGGACCAGCGTTCAAGGATTTATAACAAAATCCGGTATGGCAGCTGAAGCTGCTGCAGAAGCACCAGCAATGTGGAAGGAATGCATATTTAAATTGAAAATAGGAAAACATTGTTGAAAGATGTGGGAAAGAGTGGACTGTGTTAAGTAAGTATCATTATGAAAGACACAAAATGGATCATTGAGTTTAGGATAGATAGCCAAAAATCGTTGTTATGTGGTAACAGGACAAAAAAAGTTGCGAGTTTCTGCTATATGAAGTACGAAAGGAACAGTCTTGGAGGAGCATAGATGCAGAATAATAAACTGATGGTCCAGAGTTATACAAACATCTGTAAACATCAAAGTGTTGTGACAACAAAATGTGTGGATTGAAGTGCTGGTGTATTCTGCAGATCACAACAACCTAAAATAAGCCAGTGCAATAGCGGAATGAAGCATGGAACAATCATAAACAGAAAATCTTGAAGAGATGAACTGAAAAAATTGGCACATGTGACTTATAATGTAATGGGTAAATGTTGTCAATAAAAATTAATTCCCTGGGAATGACGGATACCCCAAAGAAGATAATGCAGACAGTTCAGATGCCAAGGATACATAAAAATCAGCCACGATACTGAAATATTGTAGAGCAGCCAGATAAAATTTATAGGACAAACAATGAGACACTGATGTGACACAAAACATTAAATTATTTTCAGAAAGAAGGAAGACAGCCATATTTACTTGGTTGCAAAATGGAAGATAACCTCTGTAACAAGATGAATAATGTATGCAAGGTGGTAGGTGCCAGAGCAGAGGACAGAAGTGATGACAAATCAGTGGCTAAATTTCCCATATTGACTTGCTGATGTCGATCTGCCTCTGGAGCCAGCTGAAGAACGTTTGTGACCTACACATGAGATAGAGCATCAGCAAGATAAGTTTTATGGCCAGGGATATGATAACACAAAAGATTGATGTTATTTGATGCACAAAATAACAACAGAGAGTGAACATGTCTCATGATATCTGTCTTTAAAGATCCAGGTATTCTCACATCGACAACAGAGTTTGCTACCCCATGTGAAGACAGTAGCAACTAGTGTGAACGACTCACAGACATTTTGTAGCCAGTAACCAACTGTAAACTGATCTGGCCATGCATAAGAAAACCACTCATGACCAAACCTAGCACAGAAAATAAAGGATGTGGATGCACTATTAAACAAATTTAACAAATCAGAGAAAATGGGTTCTGATTGGATGATTGCCAAATCATCCCACTTTGGTTAAAAGGTGGTCCATCACTCAATGTCGTCTGCTCTGGCCATAGAATTTAAATAAAGATGGTGGTGTAAAGAAATGACAGTGGTTGATAAGTTGATGAGGCAATAGAGGAAGATTCGACATGACTTGACTACCTTACAGGTAAAGGAAAGAGACCCTATCAATGAAAGGAGCTCCTTTTTAGTGCACTTTATACAATTATTCCTGGCAGTCAAAAGTTGGCATAGCTCATATATTCGTCAGTCAGAAAAGGGGTGACTTGTGTGGTGCATCAATTTCAATGCCTAAATATATATATGATAACCAAAGAACGGTAAACAACCCTGTGGACACCTAGATCTCAGAATGCAGTGATGATAGAGATCATGCATTGCTTACAAGAAGGGCAGTCGGATGCATGGAGGAAGAAATCATCTAAATAATGCAAAACATCCGGTAGGCCTACAATATATATACAAAAATTAGAATCCAAACTAAGGCATCAGCAAACTATATAATTAAAAATAAATGGAGATGGGTGAGAACAAAAAAGGTAAACGAGTATCAACAAAATAGTGAACATTCCAATGATAACATAGCAAAGGCCAATCTTCTGGTCTAACTAACTGGGTATAACTGAACGAAAGATATCGAGTTTGCCATAAATGCCCTTGTTTGATTTCCTTATTAAGAGCAATATTAACTGATTCCAGTTAATACTTTCAGCAAATTAGTAGGATTAGTTAAATATGACTGTCAAATTACAAAACAAAAAAGTAAAACCATGAGGTAGAAAATTAACCAAACATTTAGACGAGGGTTACCACTTCCCGAACAATTCTAGGAGATGTCCTGGCAAGAGCGTGAGAGTGTCTGCGTCTAAATGTGAATTCAATTTGCCTGCCAACCCCTGTACACACCCAGAAATTCCAGGGAGTGTCTAGAAGACCTAAAATATTAGAATAAAAATATAACTTGAACTCCATACGTTCTGTTACACGTTGAAGTTGTTGTGACTGACACATGCGCATGTGTTATCATAGCAAAGTAGATACTATAACTTCCATTGTAATTATATTTTGATTGATTTTAAATACATGGTACGTACAAATTTGTCACTCTCTCTCCTCCTTCCCTAGATGTCCGCACATGCCAGGGTTTACACAGAAAAATAATTTGGGCATCGGTACAATTTTGGTATTAGTTGTACTTCCCACAACTAAAACTTTTTAGAACATAATCCTCATTCATAGCACAGAAACACGATACTGTAAATTCTCAAAATTGCTAGTAAAATTATTTAGTGATTTATATGCATCGAATTCTGTTTGTTTTTTTCATGAACCACTCCTGCTTCCATATTGTTTTTTGATAAACACTGGTTTTCCTTGATTTTTGACAATTTTCTCAAAATTGCCTGACATTTCCCTGACTTTTGAGTGCAAAAAATCTACATTGGCCTATTCCAATTTTTATTCGTACAGAGGTATGGAAATAAACTTTTGATATATTTAATTACTCCTGAAAATTTCAGTTTGTTTTTTAACCCCCTTGAAAAAATTGTTTCAAATTTATTGACCCCTGGAAATGTACTTCTCACTGTACTGAAAATTAAAGCAACACACAATTATTTTTGTGGAATATAGAAGTAAAGTTTCATGTACTATAAGGGTTGGAAATCTGAGGGATACCATGTTTAACTCCCTGAAAAATAAGTTGAACAGCTACAACAACCTTTGGATGGGAGTATATATATATAGATGTATATACAGTATATAGAAGTAAAGTTTAGTGTGCTTGAGGGGTTGCAAATAAGAGTCTGGATCACATTGGATCCCCTGGAAAATACAAAGACCCCGGACCAGCTTGAATCATAAGCTTACCCCCTGGAAAAATAATGTGAAAATAAGGAACCCATTGGAATGAATTATTTTTAACCCCCCTGCATGGATATAAAATGGAATAGCCCATTGCTTTCTTTAATTGTGGAACCAGTAAGATGAACAAGAACATGATTTGCTACTTTAAAACCAAGAATAACTGAGGATCTTCGAGACATATGTATTTTAAATCAAAAACAATTTCTTCACCAGATAGCTAGTCATACATTAATAAAACTCTTGTAAAACATTTCCACATCGCCATTAATTTTTCCAATAAACATCTCTAACAAACTGCTAAGTATAACTTGTGTTGTCAAGTTTACTTCATAATTTAAAATTTATCTCTTGTAGCTAGCTGGCTACTTTGAGAATAACATTCATCACACTAGACTAGACGAGAATAACATATTCATTACACTAGACTAGACAATTTTGATATACTATTTTCACAAATGTTTTAAAATATAAAGGATGAGCATGGATTCAGTTGTTACTTGATTTTTCTTTGGTAGAAACAAGTTCTTCTTTCTCCAAAGTTTAAACATGTTTGGTGTTTTTATGTTTTGAGACATATATACATTGTGTTTTGCAGATTTTATCGCATTATTGGTCACAAGAAAAACTACACGCAGACCGATTTTCTCAAATTTCCTCTACTACATCATCAATCTGTGCACTAAAATCTTCATTGTGATTGAATAAATTATCTTCCATAGCTGCCAAGAAAAATATTTTACAAAGCTGCAACCATTTTTCCTTGCTTCCTTTAAGAGGTATCACAATGTTACTGTGAATTCTTGTAAACACACATGAATAATTTATTTCTTGTACTGTGCACATCAAATTATAAAGCTCAAAATTTGCAATGGTTCCACACAAAATTCACATTGAAGCATTGGAGTCCAGTGCTTCAATACGAAAATCAATGAGTTGAATTGACGATATACAATGGTTCGACACGAAATACAATGGTTCGACACAAAATAACATCAAACCACTTTAATGATTTCACCATCAGTGGGATCACTTTGACACAAAGATCGAATTTTGGCATCAATCTAACTTCATAGATGCACTAGGTGTTTCATAGTTTTATTCTAGTGTTTTTGCTTGTTAAAAATTTAAATATTTTGTTCCAGAACAGAAGTACATATCAATAAATGTTTAATGTTTCAGCAGAAACTTTATTTGGGCACCCAAATTACGATGTCCTCAAAAACGTAAAATGCTATCAAAATCTGTCTGTATTAACCTCTGCATGCTAATTAAGGTTCTTTTCTATGTACATGCATAATTCAACCTCGTCTAAGCGAGTTATTTAGTTTCTGCCATCGTCTCGCTGCATGACCCTGCAAATTTGCATGCACATTTAGTTGAGCGAGATTGTTCATACACATGTACTTCTTGCTATTTTCTCTATATTCTGGTGACAAGGTTAGTGAGTTTTGAAACTGTGTGAAATTGAGGCCAGTTTAATTAAGAAAGCTGGGCAGCTATAGAGCTGAGGGAAATTTCCATATGCAAAATACTGTACTGATGAAAGTGAATTCATGCATGCCAAATATGCAGGTTCATTTTTATTGTTTTCATATTTTTAAACATTTAGTCAAATAATTTATACCCTTATTCTACTAAAACATTCAGAAAAGCTGCACTAATCATTCTGTGTATGATCATTGTTGTTTTTAATGCCTATTGTGCGTATAGCAACAGTTTCTGGTCACTAAATTCTAATATTAATTTCGACGTACTGTAGCAACCATTTTTCAACTATCTTATTTATGGCATGCATGATAAATCAGGAATTATGATCTCGCTGAGCTGAATCTGATTGTTTTAGAAGCTGATGTTCCTTCAGCTAATGAGGCTTCTTCAGCAGGTATAGATGTGGAATGCATCAGTTGGAAAATTGTATACACTTCAGTTTAAGGTAAATAGTAGAAAGAAAGAAGAATACAAGAAATGTTAATAGTACTATAAAATATATATATTATAATAACAGCACATATATAAACTTACAAAGTTGTTTAAAATCTCCTCCCGTTCAAACCCGGATGAATTTTCGAATTAGATCACATCTCCCAGAATTGTTTGGGAGGTGGTAACCCTCGTACTCTTTAGGCTATCTGGATGATCCTGTAAGCATTCTGCTAACATGTCTATATGAATTGGTGAGATAATGGTCACCAGTAGAGGGTAGAAAGACTCAAGGCCATTTTGAACGATGGGTCTGTGGGTGGTCATAGTGAATTGTTAGTTGCATTGCCCAAAAGATAGGAGGGATATTGTTTTATCTGAAAGATGAAGGGAATGGGTTCAAACACTTCATACTGAACTTTCATTTTGGAGCTGTCTGTTTGAGTGGAAAAACTTTCTTGAATTGTTCCAAAGTGAGAGCATTTTCTGTAAGCACATATTTTGGAGCTTTAAAAATTATATTATGCAACCAGGACTTCATTCATGGCCCTCCACAGCCGTTTGAAACAACAATAATTGGACGTGACAGCACAGTTTTTATGTTATTATACGTGTGGAATAACTGCAATATCTCAGGAACTATAAAAGATAATAATCTAACTCTATAAAAAGTGTCTTATTCCTTAATGTTTCATTATTCAAATGATCCAACACTTTATGCCACTCACCTTTTACTCTTTTCGTAATTTCCCACCGAAAAAGTTGTTTAAACATAACATCGATTTGAAAACTTTACATCCAATTATCTCCGTGTTTAAGCTACACTTCGTTGGGGATGTGCATTTGCGGCTTCATTTTTAAGGTACAAATAATTTAAAACTAAAATTTTAAAGGATACTACTGGTGTTTTTTTTTTTTTACAGATGGACACCCCTCCAAAAATGAAGCTTAATACCTTCTTTATTGCTTGAGATAATTTTTTTTATCCTTTTGCATGGCATAAGGTGACGAATTGTACCAGTTTTGACCCCCCTTTTAGTAAAATTTCCAAGCCACAAGGGAGATTCCCATCACGCAATATTCACACCAAAATCATCTTGCATACTATAAAATACAAACTTTCAAAAATCAAAGTTTAGCAACTTTTGAATTTTATTGTTATGCGCTATATTGTAAAACAAGATGGAGATTTTTAATGGCCAAAGGGAAGGAGTGAAGGAAGGACAGGTTTAGATGGAGTAAACATTTTATTTGATTATCTAGCTGATATTTTAACAAAGTGGTCTGAAATATTGTGTAAATGGAGAATGGTGTTTTATGGGAAAAAATAAGAATTTCATAAAAAAAAAAAATTTCTATAGAGTGGGTTCGCTTTGATGCAGCCGCATTTTTAACAGAGTAATTTTCTTTCATTTTTCATGACTTTTGCCACTTCTCATCTAAAATCTTGATGTCTCATCACATAAATAGTGGTTCTAAATGGTCGCATCAGTGCGGCTAGATTCACATAATTCTGGCCACCCTTTACTCGATAAGATTACTATTTCTTCCCCAGGCCATTATGTCTCAATTGCAAGTTCCAAGAATTAGGCAGATACAAAATTACCTCTGAAATTATCTAGATTTGCGGGTATTAAATTTCGCTATCATCATATATGGGAAATTTTGTGGGTATTAACTTTCCAGAGTCGAGATAAAAAGTACCGTTTAAAAAAATGAAAAAATAAAAGACTTTGTTTTTTAATCATTATTTTCTTCAGCATTAAAATATCGAGAAAGTGAATTTCGTGCAACCTCTTCCCAGGGGCTTCTTTCTCCATAAAACAATGATATCTTGTGGTATTATTAAATTTTGCAAATTTTCCAAAATTATCCCGAAAACTGCAAAATTTTGTGCCCCCACAACTTAATATCTTATATAAGGTGTACTATTTTTTATGACATTTGAACAAATTTCCATTTCATGTGTTTACATTGCACATATGCGAACGTTGTAACTTCAAAAAGTAAGTAATTTATTTTTGTTATTTATGCAATCTAATTTGTCAAATTTTTGGATCACCATCTAGTCTATTTTAGGACTAAATAACCTGCATAAAAGGAAATTCTAAAGAGGGTAAGTTTTTTTCTTTTTCATTATAGACTTCTCAGTGATGCAAGTATAAGATTCCTTTTAGTCGATGTGGTAAATTAAATATAATGGCTACTAAATATTTAAATATTTTATGTACAAATTTAACATCTCCAGGACAAAAGTTGCTCCAAGTCTTTCTTCTTCTTCTTTTTTAGGTCAGTACATCCTGACGGCATTCATCGAATTTCAGCCAAAGTTTGCATCCTTCAAACTCACATTTTGGGCAAACATAGTCATCAGGACTGTAACTTTCTTCACTTTTTTCATTAGTACTATCACCAGTCTTGTATTTCTCATAAGAATTGTCGCTTTCATAGTCTGCATATGTTTTTCTTTTAGTAGCCATAGCAGATTTTCTAGGCCATTTTGTGTACTGATGGGTTCATTGCTTAATTCGTCACATTGGTTGGATAGGCTGTCATGTGTCGTTGGATTTGTTGTTTACACTTTGTCTTTTTCTTTTAATTTATCGTGTTGTTACTTTTTTTGTTTCACATTATCTTTTTCCTTAGCTTTCTGTCTTTTTACTTCCTTAGCTATCTCCACCTGTCTTTCTTCCTGCTCCTACAGCTCTAAAAATCTCAATGCCTCTTCACTTGTCATATGTTTCGGCAAATCTAATTTTATTCTGATTGGCTTTGGTTTTCTTTCTACCGAGGGGTATTTAAAAATGGAGTCGATTATTGGATTTACATTCTCTTCATGACTGCTTTTGGTGGAAAACATTTCTAGTTCAATTTGTTCTTTTATGTTTTGCCAATCTAAGTGCAATGCTTTCCACACAGTATATAAACTATCACCTGAGGTGTAGTACCTTTCAATTAGTCTATTTATAAATACGCTTTTCCTATTTCCTAAATGTTCCTGAGTGCCTTTAAGACAGGGTGGATGTCTGTATTCAGCGGACTAGTTTGCAAAGGAGAATTGCTAATAACGACACCTGATCCACCAGGGATAGTTAAATGTTGCGTTTTTCCTTGTCACAGTGATGTCAACTAGATCGTTAGATTGGATGAAGAATGGCAACTTGGTGGAACAATAATTTCTGCTCCAATCTCACTTCTCAGCCGAACGGTAAGTCAGTCATCACTTTGGTTGGTTACTACAACATTGTTGATAAGAGCACTTTGTGTTATTGTTGACTCAACAGATATGGGAGGTTGTTGGGGATTTTGTGTAGCTGGTGTTTCGACAACAAGTGGTTCTTGGGATACTTCGTGGTGCAGTTTGTTGTTCTTCATACATATATTATTTCCATTGATTGTGTATCCCTATATAATTGAGATGGATTAAATAGGTTGTGGTCCACACTCAAATGATTCACTGGCCATATGCCGGTAGTCCGAAATAAAGCTTTGACAGTTTCCACACTGCAAGAAGCATCAAAAGTGTTTGTATAAATACACGGAAATTGCCGTTTTGTTACTGCAACATCACGGGTACATCAAACTAAATTTCGCTACTTCCTTCAAAAAATTGCTTTTAAAGGTACCAAAGTAACTTCTATCCATTGGTTGGAGTGTGTGTGATGTATGTGGTGGCAGGTGAAATAAAAGAACTCCATCATCTTTACAAAAGAGGTTCATGTGATAATCGATGTGGGAGCTGTGACCATCAATTAACAACACAATGGGTCTTTGTGGCAGTATTTTTTTAAATAAGTTGTTTGTATTATAAGCCATCTGTAAAACTGCGGTGTCTCCATCCAACCATTTTTCGTAAATCCAAGATAAAAGTTATTTGGAAACCCAATACCATACTTGGGATAAAAGTTTACTCCCGAAGATAGAACTTGTGGTGGTACAACATTTCCATTAGCACAAATGCACTGCAGTGTCGTGACTGAAGTTTTGTTGTTGCCGGTAATTTGGAAGTTCCTTCGAACATGTCTATTAACACAGACTTTCATAGATGACACTGTTTGAGGAGTAAACCCTGATTCATCACAGTTGTAGATTTGATCAGGGCTATTGATTTTATTTACTCTGAGGAATTCTTCGAACCAAGTGTACATGCTTTCCTTATGGAACGCCATTGCTCTTGACTGTTCTAGTTTTTCGGATCTCGATAATTTTATGTCAGGGTGTCTAGTTTTTCAGATCTTGATAATTTTATGTCAGGGTGTCTTCTTAAAAATGCGTAGAACCACAATTCCTAAGAACTGCCTTACTTTTATTTTAGATTTATCCAAATGTTTCACAGCTTCTTTTTCTTTTATTTGCTCGGTGTTCTGGGAAATCCCATACGTGCCATGTTCAACACCCATTCAGCAAACCTAATAAAGTAGATAAAGATTTATTTTATGTCTGCATACTAGTTTACATTAATGAATGGTTAAACATTCCTCTCTAAAAGAACGATCCTACTAAATTATAGCTTTTAATATTATTTAACATATAAACTCATACCTTCCTAAATAAATGCCTTGTAATGCTAAAATGTTGGTGAAATCTATTTGGTCATATAAACATACCTATATCTTCCACAGCTTTGGGTATCAGTGCAGGGGCTAATACAGGACATATTCCATAGCGAAAAGCGCTATTGGGCGCCAAATTCTCACGTCCAAATTAATAAAAAATGTCCATATAATTTTTCATTGTTCTGTTCTTTACAGTTGTCCTTTACTTAGTTAATTGCAATATACATACAAGTACTGCCAAAAAGTGATGGGTTTGCACTTCTAAAATACCAAGGACACAAATAATGTCAGTGGCTTTGCCCTTGGATCCCACTGGGGGTGGCTAGGGCTGCCCACCAAAAATTCAAATCCTGTATTAGCTCATGCAGTGGTTTGTGAGCCCTGCCCTTATTTGTAATGGTTGCTCTGCTTTTACCGGACAATTTATCTCCAATTGTAGACTGCGGAATGCCATATGCAGACAAAGTTTTTCTCGCACTCATTCTTCCTCAAATATTAAAGACACAAATTTGTAAAAATATACTTTACCAGCATCCTATTTCTGCCACTCTAATTTTCATAAACCTGCTAATACGGTATTTATGTGCCCTTTAAATTTGTACATGGGTTAGATGCCAAAATATTAAGTGGTAGTGCAAAATATATATACATACAAGAAATAAGGCAAATAAAGCAGCTAGACCGAGTGTGATTTATCGAGAAATTGGAAAATAGTGTTCTTGTCAATTCGGCTTTGTAAAGTGGAAATCTGGCTACATTTTAACTGCTAGTCTAACCGGTAGAGACTAATAAATAATAATAATAATAATAAATATTTAGAGTGGCTAGGCCCAGAAAAATTCACAAGACATATAGTCAGGGAATTATT
>JANTOQ010518346.1:0-11089 GCA_027564595.1 Bythotiara depressa | reverse complement strand
GTTCAAATAAAAATATTATTGAAAGTGATTCCTCAGAGGATTTAGATGATTTTTTTATTTGCTCTTGCTATGGGAATTAACCGGAACATACTGAACAGGAAATACGCAGTTTGGAACACTCGGACGAGAGTGAAACACTGAGCCAACCAATCGATTTAAAGACTCGTATTACGAATTGAGTAATATAGATTACTCTGTTATGAAATTGAATCAGCTAAACAATAGAGGAAGAAAAAAATAATAAACCCATGAAAAAGTAATTTAATCGTGCATACGTGGTGTATAATGTAATTCTAAGATAATTTATTGTGAAACTGATGTAGGGCGGCTGTGACGTCACAGAGTTACGAAAACACTAATAACTTAAAATGCTTATATCATTGCATGGCAAAAAGCATTTTCTTTAAAATAAAGTGCGTTGGTCTTAATTTTTTTCGCAGCATAATATGGGGTAAAATAAAAATTAACTTATTTTTGACGTTTATTTACGTTTAATTTTAAAGTAAAAACAAAGTTTTCTGAGCCATCTTCTGTCCATTAATCTACCACGAATAGCACATGTCATTGCTAAGCATTATATTGAACCAATTCGATTTTCTGACAAAAATATTCATTACATGGATTATCTTAAATTATAACGCCATAATCTAAATGAGGTCTAATAAAGAATTTATAGATATTAATCAATGATTGCCTTGGTAAAGATTTATAAAGACGCTTAATAAGGCAAATTCATTTGATAGCTTTGGATATTTTTCCTTCAAATGCTAGTCAAAGCTGAATTGTTTGACTAACAGCATACCTAAATGTTTGTGTGATTCTTTAGACGAAACAATACCATTGTTAAAGTCTAATATTGAATGATTGGTTTCGAAGGGTCCGGATTAAAAGGCATTTTCCACTGAGGGGCCCAGTTAGCTATTATTTTAAGATCTCTATTTAGCACAGACGACGATGTAAAACAGTTATTTATACCTTTTAATAAAGAGGTGTCACCAGCAAATATTTTCACATTGGATTGCAATCCATCTGGGATATTATTAATATGAGTAAGGAAAAACAGAGGACCGAGAATCGATCCTTGTGTCCTTGTGGCACACAAGCGAAAACATTATTCCACGATGAGGTTTGTCCGTTCAATACTTACTACCCTTTGCATTGTTTCAGCCAAAAAAAGTTTTATGATATTTAAAAGATGACCATGAACTCCGTAACTTCTTAATTTAATAATTAGACCTTCATGCCAGACCCTGTCAAACACCTTGGAAATGTCCATAAATACACCTCGTGTTTCACGAGGAGGACATACATTACATCAAAATTTGAATAAACCTCATGAGTTATGGCAAATAACTATTAAACACTCGAGTCATACTTGCGAAATCCTGATTGGCACGGAGAGAATATATAATTTGACTCAAAGTACGTGTAGAGCGCATCATAAATACATTTTCCAAAGATTTTTCCACAAATAGGTAGCAAAGAAATAGGTCTATAATTTTTAATTAAAGTTTTACTTTTCATGAAATGGAACAACATTAGCTTTTTCCATTGATCCGAATAATTGCCTGTATTTTGCGCGGTGTTATAGTTTTTGTTAACAGGAAGAATAATCGAAGTTTGTCACATGAAGTTTGTAAATGCTTTTGGCCAACCTGAAACAGGCTTTGCTCGTATGGAGTAGGGAAATAGATTTTAGCATAACTTATTAGATGATGACACCTCTCAAACAGAGAGGCATGGACACTAGAATCTACAACCAAATGTTGTTGTGGAGTAAAAGCTGAATCAATACAAGACTCTGAATTTGGTAAAATATGATTGTTCCCAATCTTCCTTAAATTTTTCAAAGTCTTCAATTGACTAACTGGGAGATCTATATATATAACTGTTATAAAGCACTTCTTGTTATTAATTGTCAACTTACAAACCAAACACCCACTCAATGAGGTCATACTTGGCTTGTTAGTTAACGGAAGATCATCTTTATAGCAAATACAGATATCTCCACATTTGGTATTAGACAGGTGGTCAGCACGTATCAAAGAATAACCTTTTATATGCTTACCCTTGAGTCATCATTAGAAAAGGAAGAGTCTAAAAACGTCTCAGACAAACACACAATATCGTATTTATGGGTTAGCACATCAGCTTCAAGAAGTAATTTTACAAAACTGTGTGCTGCTATACCATTTAAATTCCAGTGACAAATTCCTATATTTTGAGTGTTGCTTTCATCGGAATCTTGGTTGGACTTAATATCACTAGTGTTTTTGAAGAATTGACAGAATATTATTGAAATTGGTGATTGTTGGTTACGAAGATGTTTCGGGTATCTCTTAAAAAATATTCCATATGGCAATTATATTCGTAGAACCGTGTGTAAAACAGTTTGGAATGGGTTTACCAAATATCGCGTAACCCATGCTACCCGTATCAAAGTTATCCCGTGCCAGCGTGTTACGTTGGCTTTCTATGCTATTTACGTGATATTTCTGCTCCGTGCAATCCGTGTTCCCGGGTTATCTGTGATCCGGTTCATCTCGTATTAATTGTTGTTTATGTTCTTAAATAAGAACCTACAACATACATTACGATTTAAGATTGCATTCCCCAATGGGATAGGCTCTGGTAAGGTGAAGCTCAAGTGTTTTACTATTTCAAATTGACTTCAGACACTCTGATCCAAACAAGAAACTTACAATTATGGTTTTTTACGATCGTTTATTGGCAGTTAAATTTCACGTACTTGCCGTTGCGAATTACACATCGTCATTCATATAAGACCGCCAATTGTTAATTATTCTTATTATTAATATTTTACAGACATTTTCAGAACAAGCCAGCAGAGTTATTATAAGAAAGCACGTCTTCTTAACTAATAGTAAGTACGTTCTTGAATAAAATGAATAAAAAAATGGAGATTTCCTTAGAACGCCTTCCCTAGGAACCGCTTCCATTTTTCCCAGAACATCTCTTTTTGCCAAGAAGCGTTCTTATTTGTCTTAGAACAGCTCTTTTCCCCATGAAATGAGGTGGTTCCTTTTAGAACAGTTCATTTTTCCAGGAAGTCAATAATCTAATAGTTTCAATTTCAGGTTCAGAATATGTTTTGCCGTTTAAAATGTTTTACATTTACTTTTATATTTACAATATATAATATATCTGCTGGAGTTAAAAGAAGACTAATAAAGTCTTATCATTAAACTCCATTATGTAGAAAATTAACAGCTCAAATTACCATGTCAGAGACAATTATTTCCATAAACAGCAGCTAATTTTGCCAGCAAACCAAGATTCATCATTTCACCAGAACATTTCCACTTCCCAGGACTGACAAAGCTCCAGAATATATATTTCCTAGAACACTTCTGTTCAGGTTTCCTTTCCATGCAAATTGAGGTGTTCTAAGAAAAGGTTGTCTTATTCCTGGTAATAACGGCGGTGCCATCATTATGGTATAATCGGTTACAATTGTATATTGTCAAGACAGTGCCCTCTATGCAAGATAAAAATAATGCTATTGGCATTATATAATAAGTTTTGTTATAGTTTTTTGATTATATTCACAAGATCAGTTTGATTCATTTTGTGAATAAAACTTCATGATAAATAAGTCACACACTTCATTTACACAGCTACGTGAACCAACAATAGACACCTACATCAGACACGAACGAAAGGCTTAATCTTGATCAAGAAGCGTTGTATACTGCGGACAGTATGTGTACTTGAAGATAGTTTTCTCTATGCTAAAGAGAATGATCATCGTGATCATAAATTTTTATGATACATTCTTAACATTATAGTGCATGGTGTACCCGGATATTATTCAAACCGATACGCATCTCCTTGCTATTTTGCTTTTACCAGTGAGTTACCTATTGGAAATAAAAGTGAAAATAAAGTTGGTAAATGGTGCTAGGTATCCCTGGTCTTTTATAAAACTATAGGGGTTTACATTGGGAAATTTACAATAGGCAGGATGCATATCCAGGAATTCCAGAGATAATTACTTATTTCGCCACATATCATGCCTCTACGTCTTCTGGAAGGAGTGTTTCTAAAAATGTCTCGAAAGTCACGAAATTTAAAAAAATACATGTCAGTCACGCGCTGAGATCAAAGATCTTGAAATCAAAGATCTTGAAAAAAAACGTGAAATTTACTTTGCAACACTTGGCAGTTTGGGGCAAGTGATGAATGTTTGGAGAATCGCATAACTATATGTTCCGTTCAAATCTTCTTTGCAATGTCAATCAGTGTAGTGTAGCAAAATATGAGAGAACAATCAGTATTATACACTAGTATATCTTAGAGGTATTAATTTTTGTTTGATTGTGAGGACTGGCAATATGTGGCGCAAAATCCATGCTTCTGAAATGAATAAGTTGTCTGCTAAAAATTCCGCTAAAAACTGTAGGCATTCTCTGAGTATATAAAAGTACAAGAGAAAATATTACAAGTAAAAAAAATGCTATCGTTCCGCGTATCGCACCTACTGAATACAACGTTTATGGAATTTGTTTCATTAACTTCGCCTTTCCCCAATTTTTATCCAGCAAATCGTGTAATCAGCTATGTTTTAATACAAGAAAACATAAAAAAAATAATCAAAGTAAATTTACAGCAATTTATACTCGGACATATACACACTACTTCTTACAAAAGCATTGTGAAATGTTTCTTAAACTAATCTACAGGTCTAGATTTCTACATCATGTTACGCCTTGGTCACACGCATAGCATTCGACCTATAATATAATTTTAAGAAAATGTTTTTTGATACATGATATAATATGATTCTAATTCGCATATAATATTTTAACGCAGACGATCCTACCTGCTTATAATTTACTATAATTTTGAGAAGAAATTAAATCAGTTTGAATATTTCCAACTTGTTTGAAATTATGGCAGCAGTCATTCATCCAAACCATGCATATTGTAATTTAATTAATGAAGCACCTCTAATTCGTGAGCCATGTATTGTAACCATAAACGAAAGCAGGCGACGGAAAAACAAAACAGGTGTTCTAGAGGTGTGTCAGTCATGGAAAATAGAGAGTTTCTAGAGAAATGGTACATTTGGCTTTCCTTGCAAAAGGAGCTGTTCTACAGACTAGGTTTTCCTTTCCTGGCAATTCGAACTGTTCTAAGAACAAAATCATCTTTCTCCTGGTAAATCGAACAATTCAATGAGTTAATTTTCTGACTACCTGTCAAAATGGACTGTTCTAAGTGAAACCACATCGTTTCTTGAAAAAAAGAGATGCTCTAAGAAAATTAGCCATTCTTCCTGGGAAAAAGAGGCGTTCTAAGAGAAATGGGAGCATTACCTAGAAAAAAGAGGTGTTCTAAGGAAACTTCAATATTTCTCTGAATTTGAATCAAGAACGTACATCCTGACAGTTAAGAACACATATTTTATTAGAACATTTCTGGTGGCTGCTTCTTCATAAGGTATTGACGTTAAAAAAATAAACATGCAATTTAATCAAAGATATCATCTTATGATTGGTTTTCCTTGTTTAAATAGAATGCAAATTCTCAAATTCGATCAAAACTAACGGACTTTAATCATAATAATTTACTATATTATCCCCGTATTTGTTTAAAACAAAATTAGAGCAAAATGCGAAACCAGTGTATTAGAAATTGTAATAAATTATAGGAGTTATTAAAAAGTATAAATTATAATATAATAATTACAATATGTATAATATGGCTAAAGAAATAGTAAAATAACTAATCATCTTATCGTTCTTGTTTGAAAACACTAACTCTCATTTTTGTTTTCTTTAAGTTTGTTTGTGAGTCATCTACATTGTCATCTCGTTGCTCTTCTTCGTTCACTTTCTTTATATCCATATGAGGTGGGAATTGAGTCACAGCTAGAGCATTTAATAAGGAAACTAGAGCTAACATAAAGAAAGAGAAATATTGATTGAAAGGAAATCCAATAGGATCTTTGTTGCCTACTATATTTTTGATGTTCTCTAATGACCATGAAAACAAATTTCCAAACATCGACGGCGCAATCGCTCTAAAGATTAAACAGATTATTTATTTATGTTATAGTGCCTCAAATATAAAAGTAATAGTTTTTTGAGGTTGTACTGGTATATAAATTGCGACATATATAAAACAAATAGTTTTTTGAGGTTGTACTGATATATAAGTTACGACAAATTGTTGCAGGTAAATGGTAATTTCTCACTGGAGTTTAACCCTTTAATGTATAATGTTTCGGGAAAAGAATCAAATAATTTTTTTTTTCTTAATAATTTGCTTCTTCCAGCGGGTTAATTATTGAGAATATAATGTAAAATAAATTTGGTAAAAGCCTCATAAATTTACAAAGGTTTCCAATAGGAAGTTTAATATAACCAGAAGATATGCATATGCATTAAACTATTAAAATCTCCTAAAACGTATGCTGAAAACGGAAACCTCATATTGGAAATTTGTGTTTACATTCTACGTCACACAAAAACGTTCACAATAAAGCCATATTTACGAACAATACATAAGAAAATAATTTTTTTTCTTATAACGTACTTTCATGAACAAATAAATTAATAGATGTAAGTGCTTTATATGTATATGTATCTTTGGGATCGAGAGCCAGTCAGAATTCAGCTAATGGTAGATCGTGCGACATTTTGCTCCGAATGGGAATCCGAAATGATCGATCAGTAAAAACTTGTCTCATTCAATATAAGAACCAAAACAATATCATTAATCATCACCATATTTCTCCTCACGAAAGGAGTGAAAGAAGGATGGTGGTAGTTCTGGTAAGGTTCTTAAGTAAATTATTGACAATTTCAATGATCTTTTAACTGTATAACACGTTCATATATTTTCGTCCTAGATGTTTCCGGAATATACATTTCCTAAATCTCCTACTTACCTTCCAACAGATGACAGAGTCATTCCGAAGCCATTAGCTAATCCAAGAAGGTGAGATTCTACCGAATTGTTAAGTAGAATATTTATTGCAAGGAATGCTGCAGCGATGAATACTCGAATTATAAAAACAATAAGTAAGAGGACAAACCAAAACGCTATCCTATAAAATGAAAATGATATGTAACATACTTAGATGAAGAAACCCAATATCTATAACATTGAACTTTGGTCATGATAAATTGGTGAACAATTGACCAATATACTATTTCCTAACTGACTGCAGATATACGAAATTATGCTTTAACAGTGAATAATGCTCTCAATTGGACCCGTTGGCGGTTGTGTGACGACATCAAATAAAGTGAAATAAGGTGCTTCCCACGTGCGATGCTACTAGGTTTTAAACGTCTACCGTCCTACTAATTCCAAGTATTATTTTCAGGATTAGTTATATCTTATGCCCGCTAAATATGTTGCGTTTTGTTGAATGCCCTGTAAAGCATTACCAATAAAGTATTGCGAAAATAAAATTCACTTCATAAAAAGTTTGAGTTAGTAATTGCTAGACAATGCTTAGATTCCATGCATCACATATTTTAAAGTTATAATCCTAGAATATCATGGCGGTTACTAACTTACATAATACTTTTAAAACTTTTCGAACTAAACAACTGGAGGGAATTTCAAAAGCCAAAAAGATAATCTTGCGTACAGGGGAGAACGGGATAAAATTAAATGTATGACTCCAATAATTAAGTTTCCCATTATTAAAGCTGTAAAAGAAAAAAAAAGACGCAGAACACGGTGTGATGGATGACTAAGAACTACTAACAAAATATGATATCTGAATATCATGGTGTCAAAGCAACATACATACCTTGCCCAAATAATTAACATTTGTTAACTGGACTTATTCTTGAACTCCATTAAGATTTTGCAGTGGACAATTTTGCAAGATAAACCAGAGACTTTGTGTAGGAGCTCGTTAATGTGAATAAATTTCATCAAGCCTAATTTTTCCAGGTATCGCTCCCGTGTTGAATCCGAGAAGGAATATTACTGGAATGACAATATAAATTAGTTACAAACCTATTACTAATCGAAGACACACACGGCAACGTTGGAATAAAAAACGTCGTAACCAGAAATGATACAAGAAAGACCTGTATAATAAGAGAAATGTAAATGTTTACATTACGTTATGTTTACGTTGTAACTTTAATTTATCCTACTTTGAGAAGGGTATGGTATATTGTTACAGTATTTAACAATCCAGCGCCAATTAATTTCAATTTTATTTACTGCATAAAATCTTACTTCAGAAATAAATATATCTAAAATAAAAACCTAAACACTAGAGCCAAAGATGCGAAACCCAAAATAAAGATAAACTACAAAGTCATACCTTTCGTGCTCCATAAGCTGTTATAATCTGAAATGTAAATAAAAATTATATTGCATGGATATTCCATATAATCAGGTTTGCATGGGGCTTTCCAAAATGATCGTTGTAAAAACTGTATTTCTTTGGTATGTATTTCTGTTCTGTTTGGAAAAGCAGCATACAAACAATCTGTGCAAAGAAGAAGATTAATTGAAACAACTGAAGTAAATGGTGACAAGATACTTACTCTTTGTAAAATAGTAACTTGCGTAAGCACAATCACAAGGGAGACGATAAGGAGAGCGGTTCCTATCTCTGAGGTGTCGAAACCAAATCCATCTAAAATAGATTAGGCAGTAAATATTGATGCAATAACGCAAAGGTTAGATATTATACATTATACAGCTTGATTTTCCTTCTCATGTAACTTAGACTACGGGTGGAGGAAATTTGTTGATCCCTTTTTAGAAAGTTTTTATACATATTCGGGGAGGCAACAATAATGTGTATCCTTCAACAAGAATCTTTGCAGAACACAGTTCTTATCGGAAACACAAAACCATGATACCAGAAATACACTTTTAATAGGCAGAAAGTACTTTACTTACTATATTCTTTAGAGGTAACAGCAAACAATGGAAACATTTCATCTAAACCACTGGCTACAATCGAGTATGTACCAAACAAAACACTTGTATGCATACACTCTTTTGTCCTTTATGAAAAAAAGGTCATTTACTTAAGGTACAAGGTTTATTGGTAAAGAAATTAAATGTTTATTAAGAGAGCTATCCATAAACGGCCTTCGCAAGATTTTAGCTTTCCGAGACATCCCGTATCATTTTGTACTCATGCACCCACATTTAACGCAATTCTAACCAAGTACGTATTGTAACAGGAGGTTGAAAATATATAAAGCACGTATCAAGTATTATCTACTTAATTTCCCTTTTAACGCGAATCGTGCCCACTTCAGAAATAAATGAAGAAGTTTACTGTAACAAACACCCAGCCCAGCTATAATGATAATCTTGTCTTGATGACGGAATGTGTTTCGTAATTTGAGCTTTGGCTCTCTAAATGATGGAATGCGCATACCTTGCGCATACACTCCTCCCCACTTATACGAATAAACACCACATGGTCTGACCATTGAAATTAGAAGACAGAGATCAGAAATGGATGTGGAAGGCTAAGGATAGATGACAATCAACTGAAGTTTGTTGTCATGTGCGGAACCTTGACTAAGCATCATCTTCCCCCTGTAAGAAACATGCCTCATCCATTGATACCATCCGTCTAACTCCGAAAGGAATACAATCATGTATTAATGAATCTAGTCGAAATTTCACACAAACTATATCGCATTGCTTTGGTTTACACATCAGTACCCACTAACAGAGGTAGACTTGGAACTGATGGCCTAGAGAGGGACAAGTAAGATGTTTGACACTGCTTAAGCTACGGTCAGAGCAATCTCAAGGTTTGTAACAGAACTACAATAAATTGTATCGTATTGGTTATATTTTTATTCGAAAACCCAGCACATAGAGAGGTCAACATGGTACCCAGTGCTTAGAGGGGTAACGATAAGGTCGTGCAAACGACACACACTGTCCTTAATGAATCACTACAAACATCTCGACATTTATTGCTTTATCAGCTTTTTAGCGAAGAAAGACTATGAATTCACCAGTCAGCCTCACACAATCCTTAGTATACCCTAACAAATCGTCTTAACCTTGCTGTAATCGTATCATATAGCCTATTATTACAAGAAAACTGTTTGATGTTTAAGCAGACATATTTGAAAAGTGCCGTAACGTGAAGGTCAAGCTTTACATTTTCATTAAATTTTAGTATATATAGTTTCCCATTTTCCATGCTCATGAATATCAATTGCAAGGATGTGCTAAATAGTATTAACAATAAAGCGGCACTATTTATATGGGTTCTTCTTCTTCAGACGAATCACAGTCAGTGCAAGTACGTAAACAATTAAATGAACTGAATGAACGGGAGGTTCTCTTTGCACCTTGATCTTATTAAAAAATTCATGCCACGAGCCTAAATTGTTGAGGTAGGAAAAATATATTATCTGTTATTTTATATGTGTTTATTATCACATTTATGGCTCCAATAGTGTTCCGGTACCAATGTGTACCTTTCTGGCTTCTGTGTCTATCTCCTGATATTGTATTTCTTGGCCTTTAGATAATGTTTCAGATGTAAGATATAATGTGATGCAAAATAGAGACTACCCCATTAAGTTCCAACTATATTGACTATATTCAATTACTTTTGTCATATTGATAAATTATAGGTCATTATATGATAACGTGGAAACCAAAACACATACCTTAATATTGCACCAATCTTTGATTCCGATATACCATTCTTTGTAAATAAAGAACAACATCGTGTAACAACAGTGGGAATTTCATAAATGGTTCAACAATTTGAAAAAATTCGAAATGTTTCTTGTTAGCTTTTTGTTTTCCACATTTCACACCGGCATCAAATGAATAATTGAAATAATTCTCAACATCAGTGTTGATAATAGAACGCCGATCTTCAACATATGTTTTGGTGTTATTTGGTGACATTATCAAATAAGATGTTTCACTCTTATTTTTCCTACAAAAAGATATGATATGGATGCGATATATTATATGATTTCTATGACATATACAGTTTAAAAGCCAAGAAAACAATATGTAATGGGTGACATTTATCAATTATCTTTTCGTATAGAATGCTTACTTTTTATCTTTTGGTAAGATTATTGTT
>JANTOQ010518235.1:0-11089 GCA_027564595.1 Bythotiara depressa | reverse complement strand
TATATTTTTCTAATATTTAATGATAACACTTTTCTTTCTCATTGCGATGAAAGTTTGTCATCATTAACAACCAAAAAATGTGCGAATAAATTAATTCAAAGAAAGGTAAATCCATGCAATTAAAACAGCTTCCTAGCGTAATAGATTTCCTGAACAATCGCGGTAACCTGCATGTTCATTAAATCAATTCAATTCAGCTGGATTGGAAGTATAGCTAATAATAATAGGTTTGTTTATATATTTCAGAATATGATTAAGGGTACACGATTTGTGCAACCCTGTATTATGTATATAATTATATATGTATATGTATGTATATATATTATTTGACGATTAAAAAATAAAAACACCATTTAATTATAGATATTTCTCAATATTTGGTATGATGCAAAGTTCACAGTTTATATATAAAAAATCTAAAAGTAACTTCACGTTAGTGTACAATATATTGACTATATATCAGTTTTTATATTCTTACTTACTATTTTAATATTTTATTTTGTTCACATACATGACTCACATTGATAACAGAAATTATTTTCTGTCGTGATATATCCTGTATAAATATTCATTTAATAAATAAATAAATAAATAAATAAATGCATAGTATATACAAAACATAATAATGTTTGCAATTTTCTTAACAAAACAAATTAAAAGACGGAGGTGATTTTTCAATTGTGGAAATTGCATAGATTTTATAAAAATGAAAGCGAAGATGTCAAGAATAGTAAATAATATTGAAATTATAGATTCATAATAGTGTATATGTATTTATGAGTGAGAGAGATTAAGATCGTTAAAAAGGAGAAGTTCGGTCAAAAATGAAACTTTTCAGGATTGAAGAGCTTCAAAATTGAGGAACACCACTTTTTAAATATTTGAAAAAGCTCCTTCCTTTCTTGAGATATTAAATGTTAAAGTTGGCACATTCATAGCATTTCTACTCTTAGCAGCAATCAAAGTATAGCTTTTTAGGGAGAATGGCACTAATGTCAGATGACGTTTATGTGAGGCGAAGAAAAACTGTTGACAAAATTTCTTTTTTAATAACTTTGCAACAGCTACACAAAAGTTATGAAACTTTGTACATTGGTAGAGGTTATCAGGGGAGTCAGTATTGCAAATATGATTTCAATGTGACGTCACAACACTAAGACCATCTGAGATTTTTGCTAGCAAATAACTCTGTATAATAAGTTAAAAACCAAATGACCGATATTCACCAAAATTTATGCAATGATAGAGGAAGTCAGTTACTATCTAAAGAAAATATAATTTGTGTGTTAAATTGTCATAGTTACTAGTTACAGATTGGTGGATGTGTTCACTCCATAACAATGAAAAACAATTATATTTATTTTTGCATTGCATAGCTAGTGAAAGAGTGCAAGGAATATTAGCAGGGAAAATAATACTATATATAGACCTTGTGGAAGTTTGAGCAAAAGTCAATTGTCAAATTTACATGATTATTGGACTATCCTCTAGTTTGAGATTCTACAAATAAATATTTTGTCAGTTTATAATGTCTTAATTTTTATCCCTTCTAGGAGTGACATTGAAATCACCAACTTCTCACCAACGGGCACTGCTTGCATTGCTTAAACCAAAATCACCAATGAAACTCAGATGTAGAAAGATAATGTCACCAAATCATACAATAACAAACTATTTTACAACATCTTATTCACCTTGGAAGTCAAGTGAACAGGCATCTATGTCCACTACTAATATTTTAACATCACCAGAAAAAAGTTCTTTTAGTATGGATTCAGACTTACCATGTTCAAGCAAAAATCAAATCGATATTGACTATGAATGTGCACGGATGCTTCAAGAGGAATTTGATGCAGAAATTAAAAACATTTCTCCTGTAACAGCAAAAAAGCCATTGAGAGCACTTAACTGTATTACCAGTAAATCAAAAAGTAGTTACGAAAAATCAGAATTTGAATATAGTTCATTATCTGATGATGAAAACACTCCAGAACGTGTGAGTTGATATAAAGGTGATGACACCACATGTGTGAGTTTATATATAGGTGAGTGACACCACCAGCTGAGAAAAGTAAAAGAAAATGACAAGGGGGAGATCCATTCTATAATATACTTTTAACTGATATTTTTTATTTGTATATGTCTATATACAACATGCTTTGTTGCTTTGAAAATTTACAAGAGTTAATTATGAGCCAATTCTTTTAATAAGTATAAAAGACCTTCGTTGTTAAGTGGTGTTGAGTTTGTAGTATTTCTACTTGATCACAATAAATCAGATTTTAATCACCATTAAAAAATATGTTTAGGTATCGGTAGGTCACTAAAAACTGAAGCAAAATATTTGGCTTAAAATTACTCTGTAATTTATATATTTTATTTTATTTTACAACTTTTAATCTATATTTTTTATAGATTTTAGATTAATACATGTTTATCTGATTATTAACTCACACTTTAGAGATGTTGCATGTACAGTATGAACATTATAATTAGTTGTATATGATATAGAAATGTTTTATTCTCATCTTTACAGGTAATTTAATTTATGCCAACAGAAATGTCAGTACATTTAATCTGATTAGATGCCATAATGCTTTTATTTTTAAATAAATAGTTGTGGTTCATATGAAAATTATTTTAAAGTGGTGTCCTTAATTCTCACAACCCCAAACCTACAGAACAATGATGCTATTTATATATTTAACCTTTTGTTCTAATCTATATCACTATGACCTTTTGCAACCCTAAAGAATACTAGTTAAAATAACTTTATTATTGTCGATACAATCAACATTAATTAACAATTTATAAAAATACCAAGATATAAATTGAGAAAAGGTTAACATAGGGTTTATATACAATTAATCTTATCAGCAAATGGGACATCCAGCACCATTCCATGTTTTTATGAGAAATTTATAACCTGTTAAAGTGTGTTGTAAATGATACTTCCTCTAAATGTTATGGATTGATCCAGTAGTAATTTACTGGGAATAAATGTAGTCCTTGTTGTGTTCTTTATACAGTGTTACATTTGGTAGATACAGGTATGAAAATTGGCGCAACATTGTTTACTGATTTGTAGATTTCTGTCATTAATATTGCAAATTATTTGAATTAATTATATCAATGTTATTTTTGAGAAGATCTAATGATGATTCATTATCATAAAGTGTTCTTTCGCGAGTTCTTCTAGCATTTTTATTGTTTTTATGACAAAATATCCAGATAAGAGGACAGTTAATTGATCAAATGTTCAGGGAAAATAATGACATTTTCATTGCTAAAGTCTTTTTATTGCAGCCTGTTTTCCTTTAGCTTTTTTATATAATTTTTCAATAGGAGAAAAAATTTAATCTGTTGTCAGTAATCACACCCAGCACTCACATGAAATTTATAATTTTTTAATTTGAGTGTTACCAATGAAAAATGTCTTAGGGTATTCCTAATTAATGCGGTTAGTGAGAAATATTATGTGACATTTATCTTGATTCATCATCATAAAATTATTTGAAAACTAGATGATATAATTTTTTTTATCTCACAATAAAAAAATGTACAAATCTCTTGTTGCAGATATCAGTTGTAGGTGTCATACACCTCAGTAAAGAGCAATAGGTCCCATCATGGATCTTTGAGATACACCAGATAAGATTTTTAAACAATTTCTATAAAATCCACTTACTCTTTCTCTTTGGTATCTGTCAGTTAAGAAACTAATGATCAAATTGATGGATTCCCAACTGAAACCACGTGAAGCTAAATCAGCTTTGAAAGATCACAATTTATTTACTCAAAAGCCTTAGTTCAATAAAAACTGCACCTTCAATACCTTTTGGTCAAGGCATGATTTCCATTTTTCAAATAGTCTCACAAGTGAAGACTTTGTATTCTCCAAGAATAGGAGATAATATATCTTGTATAAAGGTATTTATTTGTATAAAGGTATTTATTTGTAATTGCATAAATGTTCTAAAATTTTAGATCAGACAGATAGTATACTATTTTTTCTATAATTGAGAATCATCCTTTTTGTGAACAGCAATTTTACTTGTTTGCATTTCTTACTAAGACTGTTGCAAAAATTACTTTGTTTTTATACAGTTCCCAGTTGCTAAGTGATGTTGATTATATGATAGCTGATGGTCGTACTATATATGATTTTTTAATTTGGATCTAGTCATAATAACTTAAAGAACTTTTCTAACAAATGGAGACTCGTTTTCCATTGCTGTTTTTAATTTTATCGGAGTACGTTTATTTAATAGATTTTGAAAATCTAGTAGTGAATTCAGAGAAATCTTAGTTCCTTGCATGAAATAAATATTTACGTTACAAGTAGCCCACTACTTCTACTGTTATCTCTTCTAGTGGGATATCGACAACCTTTAATTAAGAATTCTGAAGAAGGGTAAAGTATAATCTAGTTTATTGTCAGCTAGAACAAACAGACCCATAAAAACTGCTAATATATAACTGTACTTCTAGAAATTTGTTTTATAGAGTTTATGTTGAGATACCCTAAAATGATTATTATTAGTGAGTGTTGATTCTTTTTCTGTATGTAATGAAGTAAGATTTTGTTATTATGATTGATATTGGCATGATCACATATAAGGATAGGAGAACTGTCACCTATCCTTCAACGTTTTTTCTTCACAAGAAATGTCATGCTCTTTTTGTTTAGTTGTAATTTGCTGTTTAAATTTATGGATGAATCCAAGTCATGTAAAAATGTTTCTTTCAGAACACGTACACTCTGGGATTTGGTTCTTGACATTTCTTACATTTTTTAACTGGTCATTTCTTCCCACTTTACAGATACACAAACTCTATTTTTGTCTGTTGTCATGGAGGTTTCAAGATTGATTATTTTGGCAGCAATTTTGCTATATTTCAAAGCATTATTGCCATTGTGTAAAATGATTATTATCTGGAATATTCTTCAAAGATGGAATGCCATACTTTTCCATATATTCAGTTGTTGTTCCTGAAAACGATTTAAAGGTTCGACTCTATGGCTTGTAAGAGCTTTATCCATTTTCCATCTGTATGAGTCTTTTTTTATTGATCACCTAGAATCACTTTAGTTTTCCTCTTCATATGTTTCTTGGGTGTATACTTGTTCTATAATGATTGAATATCATCATTTTTATGGTTATGTAATATTGAGGAAGTAGTTGTTTGTGTATCCCCTTAAATGTTTGTGTATTCCCTTAAATGACCAAAAATAGTGGACGTGGATGATTAATTACTGATTATTTAAAGGGAAAGAGTGAAAAGACATGAAATATTGACATATCCAATTATATTGTTCACTAGCTTCCAGCTACACCGTAGCCATGATAACGTATAATACAGAAAATTAACGTACATAGTTAAGTATGGTCACAAAAATAAAATTAATGACTGTTTAATATTCTGATTATAATATTCACATTAGGAATATAAATACAATGGTGCTGATGCAATATTTCTATTAAGACTGTGTTTCTACTTTTGTGTAAGTAAGCTCTCCTTGATTTCGAGAATGTTATTAGTAGATTCTTTGGAGAGTATGGAGAAGTCATTAAAATAAGCAAAATGGTTACATTCCATAATGTGGTCTTCTGCGGCGCACTGTTTTGAGGAGTAAGAACTCGTTTACACGTCAAAGGAGAAACCCCTAGATGTTCAGATACTCTAACTTTCAAGTGTCGTATAGTTTTACCAATATAAGTAGCATTGCAGCTAGTACACAAAATATAATTGGATGTGTCAATACTTAATGTCTTTTCGTTTTATTCATGGAAAGACGGAATTTATAATTTCTTTCTACATTCAATGTTTTTATGTTGAGGGCACTGTAGGAATCTGTATTCGGATACGATATAAGTACATGTGCTTTATGTGCAATTATCTGTTGACAAAGTTAACAAAAACGTATTATGTAAATAAATATTTTAACAACAGGAAGTTTTAAGAGTTTAAAATAATTTTTATTTATACATACTGTATGTCCCATATTTTAATGTTTACTTTTTTTGTGTGCAATTTTCAGGAACTATTATCATAATGCAATGTAATGTTTGTATGTTTTGAAATAATGAAAGCACTACTGTGACAGTTTTATGAAGAATAATATAGCTAGCTAGCTATGGTAATATATCTATTGCTTTAAAAGTTCTTCCATCCGTATTTCTTATATTTTATTATGTTTTTGTTATTCTTCAATAGATTAAAAATACACTGTTGAGAAATTAATCTAATTATATAATAATGGCGTCAGATGCTGAATTGCAAAATTGGGTTTCAGATAAACTTCATGAAACTATGGGCATGTCAGACAAGCATGCAGTCTCATACCTTATTAGTCTAGCTAAGAAGACACAAAACATTGATAATTATGTTGCAACTCTTTCACAAGTCCTTGGAGATGATCATAATTTTAATGATCTTGCAAGAGAGTTATGGAATAAATTACCACGAAAAGGAAGTAGTGAAAATATAAACAGACTTAAAGAAAAAGTTGCTTTAGAGCAACAAAAAAAAAATGAAAGTTATAAAATGTTGTCTGAAAGTGATGAAGAGACGGCACCTATAAAACAAGGAAAAACTAAAAAAAAGCATAAAGACAAAAAGAAACGGTTAAGAAAAAGTAAACCGGAATCTAGTGAATCAGAAGAGGAAATTGTGTCAAAGGAAAAATCGAAAAAAGAAAGTAGTGATTCTGATTTTAGTGATGGCGAACACGGAAGACTAAAAGATTTGCAAGAACGAGATGAATTTGCAGAAAGATTAAGAAAAAAGGATAAAGAACGTACTCGTAAGCTTGTTGAAAAATCAGATAAGAAAGCATATGAGGATGCTAAAAAACGACTAAAAATGGAGGCAGAAGATCAGAGGAAGTTTATTCCACATTTACGTGACAGGGCAAGAAAAGATTATGTTAAGAAACGAAAGGAAGAGAAAGTTGAAGCATTGCGTGAAGATATTGAAGATGATGAAAGGTTGTTTGATGACAAAGAATTGACTGAAAGAGAAAAACTAGAACGACAGTATAAGAAAAAGGTACTTAACTGTTTTTATAAAGTTTATTAATTATTCTATTATATGTAGACAGTGGAACAACACATTAGGTAGATTATCTTGGTTTAGTTTCCAGTTCTCTCAATATTCATTCAATCATTAAAGTCATTGAGGCAAATAAACTTATGAAAAGCATTTCCCTGTTTATTTATTTATTTTTATTTGTTCTTTATTTAAAGATGGAGATGTACATTTAGTTTTAAACAAAAATTAATCCAACAATCTAAAAATTGGAAATAAAAAATAAAAGTAACAAAAAGCAATGCTTTAAAAACCAGTTTTACACCTGAAATAAATATTGATGTCAAGGCATTTATTGATGGGGCACTTTTCACACACTCTGGAAGATGATTCCAAGCTAAGGTTGCCCTTGAGTCAAATAAATTTATTCCTGAAGTGGATTTACATTTTGGAATAGCCAAGATCATACAAACTCTCAGACAGTACTTTGTAATTTTCATGTGAAATGTATGTTGCATGATTGGTGGGCTTAGCATGTATAATGACTTGTGTACCTTAACAATTAACAAACACAAATTTTTGTATGGATAGTAAAAGGGTGATAATTTAAAAGGAGACAAAATAATTAAATAGTAGATTTGTTTTTTGGGTTAAATATTTCCTTATCCTTAATAGAGCCTTAGCCCTGATTAGCCCTAATTTTTAATATTGGGATAAAATGACAGTTTCTCATCAATTTGTATTCCTAATTGTTTTACAGCACTTGAACTTTTGATCAAATATCCATCAATGTTCATGCTGATATTGCAGTCTCTGAAAATGTATGAAATTTATTTGAATTGCTACCCTGGAATTGCAACTAAATCATTTCACAACACAAGCTGTATCAGAATTTAATGGAGTTACATATGATGTTATACATGCATGTGTCACATACATTTGGAGTTAGTTGTAGGTAGTAATTGAAAATAGAAAATGATTATTAAAAATGTTGAACAATATCAGACACAACACAGAACCCTGTGATTACTTCAAGCCACACACTAAGAAATAATGGAGTTAAGGATACACATAACCTTTAAATCGATATTTTTTCCAAAGTGAAAATTTTATATAATTTAAAAGATTATTTTACATAGAATATTTATTTAAAATTAGAAATATAAATTTCTCACCAGAAAAGCCCCCAAATAAATAAAAAGTACTTTAAAATATAACTGTTTGTAAAGAGAGATTAATCTTTCTAACGTTTGTGCTAACTGTTACTAAATGGTAATAAACGTTCCTTTTCTTTCTTATTTTGTAAGAAACAAGACTATACTAAAAGAAAAGTAAACAAACCCGCCTCATGAGACATAATCAAATTATTCACTAGTAATAAACTTTAAAACGCTGTTTCTCAGAAACTTTTTTCGTGCTATTCCTTAACTTTGAAGAGTACAAGGTACAAGGGAAAACTGGGGAAAAGTTGCTTTCGACGTAGTAAGAATCGCCGATCTTTGCTCTACAAAACCATTTCTCATTTTTTCTTTAAATTGTTTGATTGCGAGATATGAATGAATAAAGAGGAGTGATGGTATTTTTAAAACATGTTTATGTGTACGTAACATGTTTTCTTGATTTTCTTGTCAATAACCCAAAATAAAAAAGGATCTGAGACACTGTTTTGGAGTTAAGAACATGAACATTCCGATGATATAATTTTGAGTCCATTGTACCTTTTCACTCTTCGAATATTAACAGGCAAAAAGTGTTCGAACATATATTTCTTCTTTTAAATAAAATATTAATTAATAATATTATGACAGTTGGATTGGCCATTTATCAAGCTTTTCAGAAATATAATTTTATGACCTGAAAATACATTTATATGAAAAGATATTAGTGATTTTCTTCAATCCTATGATGAAGGTTATGTGGATCCTTAAAGGGATTCCTGCATAAAAATCACACATTTTGAGAAGTGGCTTGAACATCTGCTGCCTGACAAGTGCTTAAAATTGCAGTATCTCAAGAAATGCTTGGTATTTTTGATAAAATAAAAAGGGTTCTTCATCATTTTTGAAGGGCTTTCATATAAGCCCAACTTATTTTTTATGCAGGATTTATTTTAATGCAGACTATGCTATCTGTTAGTAAGGTTATCTAAACAGAAATCTTAAACTTTATTCCAAAACCATTAGCCTATAATTTAGCTATAAGAAGGTCATGCTCCTAATGTTGCCTGAAAATCATTTTAAATTCAATTATCCGTTTTCAAGTTTATGAATTAAGAATTATCTTAAAAATAAAAAAATAAAAAATCTTATGTGTTAGATAATCTTCCATCTGGTTTGTTAAAAGATTTTGTCAAAGAAACATATCACATCATGATCAAGTACATCTGGAATATTTCCCACTGAATGGAAGAAGACATCTTTGCCAGTTTCACAGTGATATTTATGAATCTCTCTGTTAAACAGAAAACTTCTCTTCTGGTATATACATGCATGGCATGGAGTATTATTGTATAATATTTGGATCTGGAATTCTTCAAAAAATAAGCCAGAATGCAAAGTATGGGAACACAAATAAAACTTTGTATTCTTTCTTAATTTTGGATGAGAAATTCAAATCTATGTTCAGTTTTTACTAAGCCCAAATTTAAAAAAATTCTAAATGTTAGCATGATGTGTATATAAGAAAAAAGGTCCTGGGAACGAGGTTGAGTACAGTTGGCGAATATGAGATTTATGGATTTAAAAAATACACATGGACGAATACAATCTTCAAAATTAATAATATCATGCTTATAGCTATTGCAAAGATCCAGTCCATTTATATTTGGGCATAGGAAAGATGATGGGTTGTGTTTATATTAAGCATACTTAACCATCTTATGTTTAGCCTATAAGTGAACTCTGATCCAATTAAATATCTACCAAAATTTAAAGCCTTACATTTATGTGTTTTTTTTATCCATAATCTTTCAACAAACCTTTATTTACCTCGATTGTGCAGTGAACAGTGAGTAGAATGAAAACAAACATAATGCAAGCAAAATGCAAAACTCATCAATAACTTTGTTTGCATATAAAAACTATTTTGAAAAAGGAGTTATTGTTGATGATGTAATGATAACGTCAGATTCTGCTGAGTCCTTTCTTTAATGCTCTTTATAAAAATCTAACAAGTGATCATAATTGTCAAAATTGAAGTAATGTTATGCATTTCGGGAAGGAGTTGTCACTGGTTCTAAAGGTCACAATATTAAAATGAAAATGAAAATGAAAGTATATGACATCGCGTAGCATTGCTTATGGATTGGTCAACAGATAATAACTTACTTTAATAACTTACTTTTCAACGCTGATAAGACTAAATCTGCGAATTTGCGACAAGGCAAATGTGAATAATTTGAAAAACCCAGACCTATATAAAATGATAGCAGTGGTGTGCATGAATGGAAAGTTCTTGGAGTAACTTTGACGAACATCTTTTACTGAAATCCTATTATGGAAAACGATCCATCTTATGTAAAGTGAAGGGATTCACATCATATGAAAATAGAAAAATCTTAGCTCAATCTCTTATTCTATCGAAGCTTGACTATTACAATGTGCTGTACACCGACTTACCACAACAGTCGCTAAAACGAATGCAGAAAATGTTAAACTCAACTGCTGCCTATGCCAATGGCCGTTACTGCTCTGATGCGGATGTTATTAAATTGGGCTGGTTACTGATCAAAGAGTGAATAAAATACAACACATTAACACTGGCTTATAAATCGTTGAATGACCCTGGATTTCCAGAAAATAAGAGAAAATAAGATATCATTGCATAGAAATGATGACAAGCCTCGAAATTTCATACTCCAAGGGAAACGAAACAGGGGTTCCGTTACAGACACCATTAGTGAACCTATCTCAAAAGAGGTTCCCTAAAGGAATCGGTTCCCTGCACGAAGCAAGTCTGTTCCAATAATATTTACAAAGTAAGTACTTTTACTTAGATACTTTGTCTTTGAGAAGTAAAAAGAAATAAGAATGGCACGTAAAATTGCAGTAAAACAGTT
>JANTOQ010518013.1:0-11092 GCA_027564595.1 Bythotiara depressa | reverse complement strand
AAATTCTGAAAAGTAGGACAGACAATATTATAAGACATTGACTCAAAATGTAATTACTGAACACACCTTTCAGCAATGTTATGACATTCACTCTCCTCCATACAGGATTTTTCAGAAATGTATCTTACAGTTACTGTGAAGCCTGGAGACTTGGTAATATAAGACATTACAGTATTGTCCTCTAAATTGGTGGTGCATTGTCACATCAAAATGCAATTACTGACCACACCCTTTCGTGATCTTACGACACTTACTAGTGTGCAATATGTTATGAAATTTAACATTAAAAGTACTTAAAAAATTCAAGAATCTTGTGACTTATCAGTAGCCCAGTCCAAGAGCGAAGAGAGCTGATACACTTTGCTTCTTCACTCCTTAGATATCCAGGTTATTGCACGTAGAAGACTGCATTATGTCATATCTGTTTTCCCAGCATGAAACCCAGGGTTTGTCCCCCTTTTATAAGATTCTGTTTTGTGATTCTATTTTCAGTTACTTTTAGTCATTTTAGCACCCATTTTGTATTGTCTTTATTTCATAAGGTTTGAAGTAAAGCCAGTACTGAAATAGCAAGATAATAAAATGAAAAACTAGTGGTTACGTTGTTGTATCACCTTCTAATTAATACAAACTTTTAAAAGTATGTTTGCAGTTTCCTCGAAAAGCAATTTTCTCCCTAGCTTGATCACCCATATACCTCGCTAAGCTTGAAACTCACTGCACCCAGCCTAGTAGAAACTATTCACTACTTATTTCCAAACTCTACATACTTGTTTGAAATCTTTAGTTTCCTCAAAAATTAATTTTTCTTACTATTTGTTAATTTATAACTTATCATAAGAGACTAAGTGTACAATTGTAATTTCTATACAAAATAAAAAACTATCAATGTTTAGATTTCATTACATGGAAGCAACAACCAGTGGTCAAAATAAGCATTCTATGTTAGTCAGACATAAACACCGTAGGAGCTTTACAAGTAGCTTGGGTGTAAGAAATCATCCCTTTGTGGCACGTAAAATCGCCGAAAAACGATGTTTTATAATGTAAGAAATCTTCATTCATAGAACATAAATCGCGGTAAAAACAGTTTTTTAATGTAAGAATTATTCATTCCTGTTATGTAGAATCTTTGTAAAACAGTTTTTTATGATAAGAAATCTTCGTTTGTAGAACGCAAATCACAGTAAAACCACATTTTAACGAAATAATTATTCGTTCCTGTTAGGTAAAATCATGGTAAAAACATTTTTAACATAAAAACATGTAAAACTGCGGTAAAACAGTTTTTTATAGTAAGAAATCTTTGTCCGTAACATGTAAAATTGCTGTAAAACAGTTTTATGGTGTAAGCTAGTAACTTTTTACAGCCATTATTAAGATAGTATATGTTGAGGCTATTAATGAGGGACTTTATTTTTTCAAAGAAAATTTGCGTGAGGAACACGTGAAAGAAATGTGTGAGTTTAATGAAAACAACAAATGATTGATATTGAATATGTTTGTTCTTTGTGGTGCCAGTCATTTTGAGAGATTTTTGCTTCTTACTAATGATCATATACACATTCTGGTCGAACAATGACCGATGCCCTCCTGCAATTTCGACCACTGTACAACCATTCACATAAATTTTGAAACTCTGGAGGTTATACTACTTGTAATGTAAAACATGGTAGGGAACATGTATTCCTCTGTGTATTGTACGAAAAACAATAAAAAGTTTCCTCATTTCTGTATTCTTATGAGACAAGCTTTAATAAGGGAGCAAGCAGTAGATGGGAGAAAGACTAAACTCAGTCCTTTGACGAACTGTGCCAAGAAATGACAAAGGCTTAATCACCTATGATACTAAGTGAAGTAAGTGTGAAAGTCAAGAAGCACTTTTATTTATTTACTTGGTCATACAATGATTGTGGGTTAAAAAGTCTTACTATATTATGTAAATAATTGTTTAGCATGCTCTTAATGAAAAAATATCCAATGGCAATAGTTCAATAGCTGACCTGAGCCTCAAATCTTTAACAAAAGCACAACAATGTTTATGTCAACAATTTATTTCATTATTTTGAAAACCTCCTATAAATATTGTGGTGACAAAACAGTTTATATTTCTTTATTTAGATATCGCTGTTTAAAGTTTTTCCTCAACAATTTATTTGTTTGATTGAATCACAAGTTCATAAAATTTGGCATATCATATCTTCCATATTTGAAATACATTTCCTCAAACTTCATATGAAATAAGGTTGTCAGTTTTATGGACAACTATTTCAACAATAATATGCTCTTCGTCTGGTGCCAAAGATTATGTTTCTAAAAATCAGTGGGGTCATATTTCAGATCAGCAGCAGATGTTCAGCTGTTAGCAGTCTCTTGTTATGTATTTACGTCCACATAAGTCTATGGAGCCATCTATCTTCCAGCTCACAGCGATTCTTGTTTGTGTAAATCATGGCATTTACAGTTAGTTTAGAGTACTATTTCAAATATGCTTGAAGATTAATAATTTTAGTTAACAAACTTTAATGAAAATGTTTTTATTTAGGCATCACTGAAAAATTAAAGCCAGAAGCTTTGTATATTATGGAAGAAAATATGATTTATATAGTAAATAAAATGTTTTAATTCTTATCCAAGAATCTTCTTTTCTGATTTTTATTTATTGACTGATAATTATTTCTTATTATTGTACTTACTCATGCCATGATTTTACATTAATAATTATTTTGTGGAGCTATAGCACAGTGGTCGAGAGTTGAACTTGCAATTTTGAGTCCTATCCATGACACTGTGTGCAGAGGATGACCGCTTCACAAAATCCATAAGTCATGTTTATATATTTGTGTGTGTCACAAGTGATGCCTGTAATGCAATATGCGAATGTGCTCCTGTGGTACAATGAAATGTGAATGTTTGTAAAGCTCTCTGAGCTGAAAGCTTATAAAACAAAGAAAGAAACAAAACAAAACAAAAACATTAACAAAATCACTTTGAAGAAGTGAAACTATTCTAGAACTAAATTTCATATGAAAACTAATTTAAAAAACTCTAGATAGATTTTTGAGGAGACATTAAAAATCATCAACTATAACACAAATAAGAAGCCATGCTGGCTTAACCCTCCATCCAAATAATTTTTATGAGAAGAAGCGGTGTCAACTTTTCATACATTGCTTTTTTCTCCTTCCACTAATTTCACACTCAAAATTTTTGCAACTTTGTGTAGCAACCATAAATTACACTTGTCAACAATTTTATTATTTGAAACATACTATAAAATGTTCAGTAAGTGCTACAAACTTGTGTAAATAACGTTTTAATGGGCAGGGTTCGAATTAATGAAATTCAGTTTTCATCGTCACCACAAACATCATTCTGACATTTTCTGGGTCATAGATATAGGGTGGGATGAGTCATTTTCAGGAGTCAACCTTTAACCTAGAACTTTAGGGCAGTATCCGATCCGGTTCAAAAGGGCACTTTTTCTGAGGAAAGATTTTTGCTTTTGGAAACGTCCAGTACACTGGAAAACAGGCTTGCCAGGGAAGAAGATAGTCTAGATTAGTTGTTTCTTTTATTATAAGCCAACATGAGAAGAGTTGGATTCAGATTTACGGCAACATTTCTCCCCATCCCCCTTTTCCTTTCTCATGCTGCATGTTACATTACGATATATACTTGAAGAACAATGATTCTAGTCTAGGAAGAAGACAGAACGATATCTTATGATTCAGTCATGTTGTAGTTTTTTTATTGGGCACGCAAAACCACTTTCTGTACCCAATCGGGTGCTTGTTTTGAGCATTTTGTGAATATACTTTCATTATTTTACTAGTTGGGGGACGTCCATTAATCCCAAACATTACTCTACCTTTTCTTTTTCCAGCAGGGGGACGTCCTAAGTCTAAACTAGACTAATTCAGAAAACCCCAAATGCTGCATCAATCACATCAGTTAAATTGTCGCTGAGGGAATTTAAACCCTACTCTTATTTCTGTCACACAAAAAGAGGTCACTTGAAATATGTATTTATTGCTTATGTGTAGACGACACACAAGGTATATTTATTATTTTGTAATCAATGCATTCGTTTTAATAACAGTTTGTTTTCTTTTAATTTCTTTTCAAAATAATTTCACATACACATTAACATGAATGAAACATTTCAAAAGAATGTGAAATTTTTATGAAACATTTCAACATAAACCAGTCTGTGCATCTTTTATAGTTAGAAATGGAGGGGAGAGAACAAAAAAATGGGACTTAAAAACATCTCCCAGTGAATTTTGTTTAGCTAGAAACGATGGTGAGAGAGGCTAAAAATTCCTTTCTACCCACTTTTCGTGGGTCAAAAACAGCAAAAACTGGAGTTAAAAATATCTCCCAGTGTATTTTTTTTATAGCAAGAAATGAAAGTGAGAGAGGATATAAATTCCTTTATACAGCCTTTTGGTTGGTCGATACCTCTCAGTGTATTTTTTTAGTGAGAAATGAAGGTGAGAGAAGAGGCTAAAAATTCTTTCTACAGCCTTTTGGTGGTTTGAAAACAGTAAAAATAGGAGTTAAAAACGTCTCCCAGTTTATTTATTTTTTAGCTAGAAATGAAGGTGAGAGAGTCTAAAATTCCTTTCTACGGCCTTTTGGTGGGTCAAAAACAGCAAAAATGGGAGCTAAAAACATCTCCTAAATGTATTTTATTTGCCAGCAATGGAGGGCAACTAACGTCTCAAATAACCTCTGAGGACCTTGTCTGTAAAACTTTGCTTTGTTTCTTAAATCTACCAATAAATTTGTTCTTCAAAAACAATTATTTCCTTCGTTTACCAATGTTTATGTTGGACGTTTCACTCCATTATCTAAACATAAGCGCTTATCTCACGCCACTTTTTTTAATTTGTAAATATTCAAACATGTAGTTTGTGTGTAATTGTTGGAATTAATTATTTTCTTTCTAATAATTTTCTTCGCACGGGGAGGAATTCTTGTTCAACTTTTTCACAAGCAATAAACGTGGAAAGAACCGATGACCTTGAGTTTTAATACAAATCCACTGAAGTGCTTGCAAATAACTTTGGATTAGTGCGTATAAATACAAGAAACAAGAAATAAGTCGTTAAGAAACCCTGCTGTGTAAACTGAGTCTGGAAGAAAGCCCTTTAAACACCAATGAGCTTTGTCTGTTCTACTCAAGGATTAAGTATTTGGGTGACGAAATAGTGTTTTCTTTACATGAAATTGACGTTCTGACGTTGATTTGATGTTATAAGGACACTGTTTATATCCCAGTGTTTATTTTTTAGTTTAATGTAGTTCTACATCAATTAACTCTCTTTCCTTTATTTTTTGCAACTTTTTGGTTTTAGCTTTATATTCTCTCTCTTTTATATATACTTTTTTTAAAGGATTTATATATACATTTTAAGCAGAACTTTAAATGAAAGCAATATCTGTTTTACTGATGAAACTATATTGTGTAAATATTCGCTGTGCGCTTGAAGATCGATGGCTCCCTAGACAAAGGAACTTTAAAAGCCAACTTGAATAGACGAGTGCGTCGTTTTGTGTCCCTCTCTACTAGCAAAGCAAGAACGAACGCATGCGCTAACCATAAAACGAAAATGTCTGTCGACTTTCAATTATTTTTCATTTCTACCTAATATTTACTACAAAATCTACCGTAAGAATCCGTAATTGTCCGCGAACAGGATTTCGAACATGAGCAGCGATTAAATTGTCTGTTCGAACACGGTGGAACAATGACGTGGACTAGTAGAGTAGTCCGCCGCAGTCTCGTGTTGGGGGATCCTCAAAATAACTATCTAGCCTGTGAAGTTCTCCTATGCAGTCTCGTTACAAAAAACGAAAAATGAAGCAGCAAACCCAGCTGTTGAAAATGAAAGACGAAGAAGATTCTTGGTAGGACAATAAATTTAGTGATTTAAAATTTTATGAACGATCAGGGGGACTTAGCAACTTTTACCAACTTTAATTTTCCTTTTATCTCCAATTAGTAACACCCTGAAAAAAGCAAAATAGTAAAGAAATGAATACAGATTTGCATAATTTCCAGGGGGGACACCAGGTGCTACAGGGTTAATCCGGAATAATAATAAATTAATAAAAGACCGGTATATAATACAAAATAAATAAATACAAGATCGGTATATAATGCAAAGTAAATTACAGATTAGAATGACGATATTTAGAAAGGAGGTTGCGACGGCGAACTCAACCAACGGACTCAAGTCGCGCTGACAAACTACAATCCACGCCGACAACTCTACGATCAACAAGTTGCGCCGCCCAACTCTACAATCAAATCAATGTTAAACCAAATTCAAGTCTGCGTACAAATCTGTCGAACATAGGCTAGCTTACAATGTACGAAAATAACCATAGCATGTTCTAAAGTGATAAGATTGCGCACAAATACATAACGAAACTAAAAAAAAACATTTTCAATTTACCAAATAACTTAGTACTTAGGGATTAGGTACTTTGGTGGAACGATATACTGTTTCCTTGCAGTGCACATGGAAGGGAGTGCCACATTACTCTTAGAAAAGACGCTAAGTACGAATCGTGGCAAAAACGTTTTTCCAGTTCCTTATATGAACAGGGGCTAAAAATTCAGTAATACTGTTTGGAAGATGATACAAGTAATCTCCATAAATTTCTATAATAACAAGTAATTTTATGTGGCAAGTAAGATATAAAGTATGTGTTTTATTGATTTATTGATAGATACGATAAAGCACTCTGTACACTCCTTCATTCTTTTCCATATTTAAAGCGTTTAGTTTGTGAACGATAGACGAAACATGATATAAAAAATATCGTCCATGTATCAAATGCGTTAACGTTTTATAAATAAAATAATTCATAACGACTTTTCAACTTTTTAAAGATGTACATCAAGATTGAAATAATTTTATTGATATATTGTATTGAAGATTAAAAAGCAGATGAGATTGAAGAGCAGCTGCATGTAACTCACAATACAACGCCCTTAAAACTTTTGAGAAGAAATTCACCTATATCAGAGGTCATCCAAGTTACAACGATTGAAATGCCCTATATCTACCACCAAAACTATAAAGACCGTACTGCCATAAAAAACTCACTTGTTTTCAATTTGCAAACGTAGCAATTTATTACGCGCCTGCGCCAGACGATTAAGATTTTAATAACAAAGCATGGGAAACGAAAACAACAACAATAAATAAACAAACAAACAAACAACTGAACTTACAAGAGACTTGCATGCAAACTGTCTTATTGTATAGTGAAACTTTTTATTTCTTGTTGCAAATTTTCTTTATCTCTCCCATCCAATGTGTCTATGCTTCGTATGCTCATCTAAAACAGATCGAACTCATCTCATAATATTCTTGTTATAAGACGGAGGTAAAAAACGACTGTTTAATATTAAATTTATTTATGTAATCGTGAATAGATACGTCTCGTCGTGAAGTAATTGTTGTTTCTGTGGAGATGATTCAAACTTTATAACAACATAAAACTCTGTCCTTAAACTTCCAAGAAGATTTTTTGGCGGCCATTATAGTTTATATACATGTTCTACTTCCTGGTCAGCGGTTTTATTATTCCTTTTTGATATACTAATTGTACAATGCTCTGAAATAATATTGTGTATGCTTGCCTTTCGTTGCAAAAGCACTTCTCATTAGTCAAGAATTATGACAGGACACAAACAACCCTCCCTTTATATTCCATTTGTTTGTTTTGGTTTTGTTTGCAATCACTTATTTATTTATTTTATATAAATTCATTCGTCTTTCTGTTTACCGTGCATGTACATAGAACATGTCCCTTTATGGATTTCGCCAACATCAAAAGCTAATGATTTTAAGTCAATAATAAATTTTTTCTGAAACCAACATTAGTGTTGCTGTGGTAAAGTGTTGTGAAATGCTCTTAGGGTCCGAGGGAATGATATGTTCTCAAGACTTTCTTACTGGATATTGTTGGGGTAAAAATTTAATCTATTGAACAAGATATATATTGATCATAACCTGACATTGTACCCCCGTTGGTCTTGAGTTGGGTAATAGTCATAATCATGTCTCGTGGTCATATTATTATGGTTTTCAGGCGTCTATGGCTATTCGTTTTATTGATGTTAATCATTCCAGAAGAGAAATCTTGCTCGTATCTCCCCAGAACACAAATGATGTGGTAATAAAATTCCACAATAATTACGACAAGGAAACGTGATTCTTTTTTTATATATACAACGTAAAATGACTATGCCCTTTCTCAAGATAGAAAACCCTGTGCTCGCTGTTACATTTTATAATGGGGCTTCATTTTTCATTTTTCCCAAATTTATACCCAGAGTAAAGTAGATTAGTAATAAACGTACTGTTTACATATTGTTCGTGATATGTTCGTGAAAATGTTCACCCTTTGAAAAAGGTTCAGAAAGTATTTAGAAGTGAAAAACCTTCTGTAACACGCTATCTCTATTAAATCTTTCTTAATATTTTTGTGGAGAAGTCACACTCTCTTCTCCAGAGGTACTTCATTTGATATATTTATTTTAGGAGAACTCGCCAGCTAACTTTCTTTCTTGTCTCTATAACCTCCGAAACGGAGAGTAGGATAATAATACGAAGACACAAAACTAATTACATAAAGATTTAAAACTTCTGTGACAAACAAATCTCAGAACAATACCATAGAGATTGCTATTGTTGTTGATATAACCTAATAAAAAAGCTGTCATAAACAAAGTAAACAGACAAGGAATATACTGGATATAATCCTATTTAGTATATTTCTTATTTTAAGTATAGATCTGACTTTAGGAATCCGCACGATAAATCGGAGTATCGGGATTTATGAACTCGCTATATTCGATATATATATAAAAAATAAACAAATTAGAACTATTCCGAAACAGAACGTATGTTACATCCCGGATAAATTACGGAACAACTCTTAATAAATTGTCTCAGTTTCATTGTCACACGCATCGTGAAGCCATTTAATTTAGCTTTAATTCAACGTTTCATGTGTGTTACCATAGTGCCCCCGTCTAAACCGCGTGTAAAATAACATGAAAGCATAATGAGAAACAGGATTATTTCCATCTATTATCTAAAAGCTTTAACATTGTAATTTCAAGAAACTTTTCAATTCTTGTTTGTTTACCTTATTGGTATCTCCTTCTCAGGTGTTATTTTGCTTCCATCTAATGTAACAAAGAAGTCATACGTATGCTACAAAAAGAACTAAGAAAGAGAGATTGTAAACTCTTGCTGTGTTTTGGGAAACCATGTTATATTGGGAATATATGACATTTAAACAAAGACCTTCAACAACTCCCTATAATGGAATCTTTATCATCGTCTTTTATCGCTTTGAGGATTTTAACTGTGTATCTACAAAGAATAAACAGGGAAATAATCAATGATTTTTATTTTTTTATTTTTTTAACCTTTTATCGCACGTTGTTGTCTTTTTTTTTCTATTTTTCTATTTTCCAACAAATTGTCAGAAATATTAAGGAAAATGAAGTCGATAACTCCCCCGGCTCGTTATATATTTATGAAGATTTTGTAATAAAAAGTTTGATATAGCCAGGAGGTAAATTTACGCATAAAAAATGTCTACTTGGCTTAGTTGTTTTCCAACAAGGAAAACCATTATTATTACTTGGCTGCAAGTTATTGAGGTGGAAAGATCTTTATTTTCGATAAATTCATAAAACCAGATATAGAATCAGATGTAGCCAACAGAGTAGTTCTAAGAAAATAGGCGATCTTGGAGTTTATCGGAAATAAATTTCCATAGAACAACAATTTAATAGGAAGCAGGTCTCTTAGTACTCTTAGTAGAACGGTTCATTTTGACAGGAAAGAGATATTGTCTCTTACCTAAGTTTGACAGGAAGTCATAACAATACTTCTCATATAATAACTTATTTGACAGGACACATTAGACAGTTCGGTTCTAGAGCAGCTCAATTTGCCAGGCGACGAAATTCTAGTCTTAAGAACAGCTCATTTTACCAAGAGGACTAAATTATTTATTTCACTAGAACAATAAATAAATATAGAACAGCTCGATTTACCAGCAAGTGTCACAGAGAACAAGAACGGAGGTAGGAGATGTCGAAAAACTTCGTAGCTGCAACCTTGTTGTAGGATCACGCATACGAAAGTACTTAAGTCATTGGTAAACAGAAAAAGTAAACTAAAAAATATTGCGTTTGTCAACCCAGTATTGGAATTCATAGTGATATGATTTATCACTGTTCGATCCGATGACGAGAGAAGGAAGTAACTATCAAAACGTAGCCCAATTTTAAATAATTTAGGCCCATATACATATATATTTCAAGATATATAAACTTTCTTCAGCAAACATCTACAACAACGAGCGAACGTAACAGAAATGAAATACTCCAGCAATAAGTTATTATCAACCTCGATCCCAGGTTTTTCCCCCCATTTTTGATGACTAGCGGCTGAGTAATTAATCGTACGGAGAAATATTTATTTTTGTGTCAATTCATTACAGGGCCAACGATACGCTTTAGCCCTCTCAATAAAGTTCAGAGCAAACTTTTTTTATGACGTATAATCTCTTTATTATTTAAAAAAGAATAGAAAAAAATACGGCCCTCTGTCAACCCAAATAAAAAAAAAGTATTTTCTAACACGAACAAAATCTAATACCAAATGTGTATTCTTTCAGTGAATCCAGCAACAAGTGTTTCAGCAGAAGATCATTTTCACTCACTCGCAGGATAAAGCGTTCTATTATGAGACTTAGCAGCGGTTCAATAATTTAGCTATTCTGAGCTGCTATAAACTATACGTTGATAGCTTATAATTAGTAGAAGTTGGTAACGATTTGTGAAAAGAATTATTAGAAAGTTTTAGTGGTATTTTATTATATTAACCACTTCTGGGTCTTTTAACAGACCCTTAACCCTATTCATACCGGGGGCTCGCTGAATCAGCGCGCCCCTGTATTTTTTTAGACGCCATTTCCTGAAAAATAATATGATTACTCTGCGCTTCGCTGACTTTTAATATTTTTATAGGGCGGTTAAGACAGC
>JANTOQ010517791.1:0-11094 GCA_027564595.1 Bythotiara depressa | reverse complement strand
ATTCTTTCGTATTGTAATGTATTGTCCTCTATGTGTATGTCCATGTATTAATTTTTATTTATATATGTACATTTTTTTAGTGAGTTATTGTTGTAATTATTTTGGTTTATTGAATAGAAAAAAAAAAAAAAAAAAAGGTAAGGCAAATTTTGCCGCTCACCGCGCAAAGAATAGGGTTAACTTTATATCCTTCCCAGTGGGAAAGATGAGTTTGGTGAGCTAGCTCCTCAACATATTCTCCATAAATTGATATTAATGGAATAGGACTTTTTTCCTTTCCAATAGCTGTTTCCTATGGCAGGATGTGTTTGTATTAAAGCTGTTTCATTTACAGCAACACGGAAAGATTTTCTAGTTGGTTTTCAACCTTATATTCCACCGTTTCATCAGAGAGTTCTCTTAAATATTGAGTTGACACTTCGTTTTCGTTGTCTTCCATAAGGAAGACCAATTTCAATGTCATAATACAAAACGTTATTCTTTTTCATATACTGCAAGACAGACCTCACAATTTCTGGGCGGACAGCTTCAAAATAAACATGACGATAGCTTAATTTTCGCATTACAATACAATTCCTGTCTGCACCTCGTTGTAAAATATTTGTTACAGTATGTGCTTCAAATGGTGTTTTGCAAATGATTACCTTTTGAGATTAAAACAAAATTCGCTAACCTTTCTTAAGTCTTCCGGCAAATCATATATTTGAAGGTCAATCCAAATCGTCTAACAAGTATTGCGTGTTTCTTCAATTTATTGTGGAAAGTTAAACATATGTCCAAATGACTGTCACAACTTAGCACTTTGTAATAAAGATTAAGCATCTCTATGTTGTACTTTCCTTCCTTAATTTGTATCACAGTTTTCCAGTACAGACAGCTATTGCAGACAACGGATATGTAATAGGGTACTTGTGTCTTTAATGAGTTTTGGTACAAATTTACTTGTTGGACTATGTCTTAATTGGATAATATATTTCCCTTTTTGTGCTTTCGAATGTTAGAGAATTAAGCCACAGAGCTTAGCACCAATGAATATTTATTACAAAACGTTTACCTTAAACAGATTCTCATAATACACATACGGCATATATAGGTAATGATCTGAAATTTATCATAAATAATGAGTTCACTTTTTCATTAATTTGGAGCAAAAATACAATATTTCTTTTTGATCCCAACAGTCGCAGTGAAATTGATTTGTTCATTGATAATGATATACCAGTCTTGCTTGAATTTGGATCCATTGACGATGTAGAACATTACATACAGGCATTATGCAGAAACATGTATTCTCAGATTTTACAAATACAGTATGAGAAGATAGACTTTGACTCGATTGACGCATCTTCAATGGTAGCACACATGAACAAATGTAGGGCCAACCTACAAAAAAGGTAACATACAGAACTTTTAGGCACTAAAGTACACGATGCATCGAAAACACAAAGGAGAGACTGGTATTCAAAAATTGTGGACACTCCAGAGCACGATGCATTAAAAAACCCAAAAGCGAGATAGCTACTCAAAACCTTTTGAATTAGACTATAGTGTGATGATAGTTCTTCTATGTCAAGACCTTGAGAATTATCTATATCACCTTCCACCAATACTTATCATTGACACTAAAAACACTTACAATATAGTTAAGTTACTATTACTAATATTAATAATAGCTTGTTTCCACTCCTTCTTAAAAATTCATCGAATTTCTCGATCGAATGATTAGGAGGGAGATATAAATCTGCTATAAAACATTTTTATTATCAAGCTTTAGTTGCCAAACTAAGAACTCATTTATAACTGTGCCATAGCTGGTTTGGAAATTAGATGAGAGATATATCTGAGGGATGGTCAGTGCGTGTTAATTAATAATTTAAATTGCGGTGTACCCGCAAAAGTAAACTATTTTGCTTTTTCCAGTGAGTTAATTATTGGATATTCATGTATAATAAATTTGTTGAAGCTGATAAAACCCCCTGGTTCCTAATGAAATTATAAAAAATTATCAGGAGAATCCAAAATTATTTCAAATAAATAGGTTATATCAAATTTATTACTTTATTAAGAAGAAGACATTTAGTAAAACTGTCCGTTGCTATAGTGGTGGTAAGATTCCAGCGATGGAAAGGTGCTACATATAACTATAAATAGGAGCAGGGTTGGTTTCAACATCCCCATACAATACAATTATATATTGCATATGCAACAATTAAAATATTATCTGAATAAAGCATAAATATGTTTTCGTTTTATGGGTTAATGGTTTTTTTAGAAATATTTGGAAGTATTTTTAACGGAACACAAGAAAAAAAAAATTGTACTATATTAACAACGAATTTATTTTCGTGACTTAAGTTGTGGCATGGGATAGCATAACATGCATCTTTTACAGCCGCAACAATGGAAAGTACATTTATCCTTATTGACCTAGTGGGAGGATAATGTATCGGTGATGCTATTGTCATTCGATTCCCAGCCGCAGAACAAGGGGATCGATACTCCACGTAGATTCGCTTCAAATACAGCGCTATAAGCCATTTACGTAGCCACGGAATAACCGTACACTGGCCTTGTAAAGGCAAGTTAGAGCAATACTTCACGCATTTCTAGCAGCGAGTTAACAACCTCGGCGGGAATGAAGAAACCACTAATATGCTATGGTTTTGCCCCAGGGCGTTAAAACTCTCCGTTACTCTCTTACTTACATACTTAATTATAACTACGTTAAACAAGGCCAAATTGCATTATTCATACACCAGTCTAAAGTATGCGTTGCTTGTCTTTCAATAGTGTGCACGGTGCGCATAATTCGTATAAAAGACGCTTGTGTACATCATGTGTACGCACAATCTTTCAAGCATTCAAGAAAAATGCATTAAATGAGGGTTTATCTTTTTCATCTCTGAATTTTTTACAACTATCTACTCCTTTCAAAATGCTGTCTACGCTAACAAGCAACAAGAGTCAAACTATGTTCTTAGTCCTTAGTATTTTACATAGCACATTTACGTTTATGTTGAGCACACATGAAACTTATTATCACTACGCTGAAAGTTTAGGTAAGAAGTTCTTAGTATTTTACTTAGCGCAATTACGTTTATGTTGAGCACACATGAAACTTTTCATGGCTGCGCTGAAATTTTAGGTAAAGAAGTCTATGAAGGGTATCCTGATTATATCAGACAATTACTAATGTATGACAATGGGAAAGCGTACAAAGGTCATATATTAGCGATAAAAGATGGAGATCGTTATAATGTTCTAGTAACACTAACATTTAAAGAGACATTTAAAGATGGCATATTCGAATCTGCAAGAAGACCAAGCAGTACTTTGTATCAGTGCAAAAAGGCAGGTCCTTGTTATTAATTCTCGCGTATAGTATCTTGGTCATAGTAATAGTGGATTATTAGGTGACGCTTTCACCAAAGCGTAGCCACCGGCCTTGAATTTTATATCTGTTGGCATGAAATTATGAAAGTTTGGAAAATGTTTCGTCTAATCCATTTACATCCTAGCTATACAATATTGGCACAAAGCGCCACAAATTCAATAAAGCGAATCCACAATATCTGCGAAAGTGTTCGTTGATATAACTAGCGAAAGAATTAAACTTTTCCAGTTTACTTTTTCAGTTTACCAAACACCGGGATTCTCCTTGGAATTGAGGACCGGGTGAATCCCTCAACAATACAAAAATACTAAAATGACTTAAGACTTTGGCAGAGAAGTGACCGTGACACTGCACTACTGTTGGACAAGGGGAGTATTCTCGCTATCCTATCCTCCTAATTGGTCCATTTGAGGCGTGTAGCTCAGTAAAGTAAGGACAATTGCGGAAGTTTTTCAATAGATCACAATGACACCTAACCAAAATCACGTGCAATGGGAACGAGAAGGGAAATGTGCTATATCACGAATCAGCATAAAGCGCCAAAAGTGTCAAAATTAATGTTCAGATTTGTAGCTAATCCACTATGCAGATGAATCAGTATTCAAATTTAGAGAATTTATCTATTAAATGTTTCCAAAGTGCACAAGGCCCTAAAAATCGGGAAAGCACCTAGTTATTGTCAAATATTTAAAGAAGTAAAGTACTTAACCCTGCTCCAGTGAAGCTTTTTTATGGACACTAAACAGTGGAGAGGGGGGGGGGGGGTAAAATTGCCCCCGCCCGCCTTAAAATCCGTAAAAGTAATGGAATTTGGCCTAAATTTGGCACAAACGTGCTACTCCACAGCGAATTTTCAAAAATGGTCAAATTTCAAATTTCAGGTCAAATTATTTCGCTCTTGTTTCGGTAATTGGTAAGCAAAAGCCGACTCTATGGTAATAAATTACTTTCAAGCTCTAAAACTGGTCGGTAATTGAAAAAAAGGTAACAGGACAAAACCTTCCAATGACGTCATCATGGCGTCACTTCAGATGACGTCATTATGACGTCATATGTTGTGTTCACACCGCTTGTCAGTTTTTTACGTCAATTCTACAAACTTTCTGTTATATTCCAAAACAGTGTTGTTGAACAAAAAAGAAAAGGCAAGTAAAGGCATATGCGCTAGAAATTATGGAACTCTTTTTGGCCTACCTCAAGTCAAGGAAGGAACCAGTACTCGGGTTTCAGAAAATGGTCTTGTGCTTTTAGCGCTTGTTTTCTAATAAAATTTTACTCACTGGGCCAAAATGTTAGGTTCCTACCATAAGCGGTTCTGGAGAAATTGAAAAAGGTTTTTTTTTTGGGGGGTGGGGGGAGTAATTTATTCTATTTGCTGCGAATGATGTAGGTAAGGTAGCTAACTAGAACACTTATTCTTAGAACACGTCAGTTGTCTGTTTTTGCATTTTATGTTTTTTTAATCTTCTGGATGGGCCTAGCCTTAATGTTTGAATAGCTAACATAGAAGTATGCGTTGTGACTGCTGTGTGCAATGACCATGTTATTTTAAACGACTATTATGTTATAGTGACCTGAGTTGAATTGTGAGAAAAAATCGTTAGATGGTGGACTGTCGCTGGATTTCTCATGATATTAACACTTTATTGGACTCAACTGCCATATGGCAACTACAACGGGGTCCAGTGAGATGAGGCAGGAACAATTGACTATAACTGCAAATATAGGTCACGAATTGAAAAGGTTTTAACTCATATAAGTGACTTAACAAAACGTTTATTTTCGATCGGAAAATTAATGACGTTCGATTTTTTTATTATTATTACAACTGATGTTATAATAAACGATTGGGTAGCTACTCAACGGTAAAAAAAGAGAAATAATTAGCATAGAAACTGTTAAAGAGAATAGGTCGTTCATAATTAGGACAGTGAAACAGAAATGTCCATTTTCTATGGCATTTTTTGAGTTTATAGTATTTTCGAATTTATGGAAAAATTTATGTTAACGAAGGAGACTAAGGCCATGAAGGAGTCTAGCATAATTCAAGTACGCAATACTGATCCACCTGATACACATATGAAGCTGTAGGTATAAATTTTAGAAGGGACCGTTTATTGAAAGAACCATTATTGAAGGAATGATTTTTAATGCTAGTAGCCTCAAGTTTTTCCTAGATGTCTGTACAAAAAGGGAAAAACTTACTTGCTATTTGTGCTATAATTTTAAAAATCTAAAATATCTGATATTGTAAGATGAACCTCGGGTTTCTGGTAATAAGTTTTTAAATATACAGGAGTTGTATATTTTTAATTTTATAATAAAAGCAAAGTCTTCTAGACCACATTCTCCCTTTTAAACTTTCTATCCCCAACTCATCATAACGTTTTTTAAGCGATATTCCAAATATATCTCCTGCAATTACCAATGAGGTAATATACTGGACAGGTTCAATGTTCTGACAACAGTTGACTCATTATTAGGATTGTGATATATTATATCCCCATAAAGCCTGATCTGGTAAAGAACTTTTATATATTGGTTAGTATAATCCTTGGTAAAAATGTATAGAATCCAATTTCTTTAATAGCAACTCTGAAGATACTCTGAAGCTGATGAGACACAGCTAACATTCCCTGCAAAATTGATATGTCAAACAGAGACAGGAAGTTAGCATAGGAAGGTAGTTGGATATAGGTACGAGCAGGTGACATAACTTCTATTTTTTGTATAAACGTTTTATCTTTGTGAACTACAGTATGCTTCTACACTAGTGTTTCCACATTGAAATTGTTTTAACTATATTCAATCCAATATAACAATACCCGTGCATTGTACCTCCCATGCAACACCTAGAAAATAAGTTTTTCTTTCCATTTGCTAATACACATGGAATCCAGTCATCGAGAATTTGTAGTTATTTTATCAGTAACTAGGCCTACGAAAAATATGCAATGGCATTAGTAAAGAATTTCATGAATTGCATGATTCCGGTTTCTGATAGCCGAACGATGTTGTTGTTGTTGTTTTGGTAAGACAATATGCTTTTAAAAATATACATTCCGTTTCTCCAAACTAACTTTGGAAATTTGTGTAAAGAGAGCTTTTTTTCTATTTGAAATTGTAAATAGATTTAGTTTAATGCTTGTCAAAATATGGTGGAAACTATGTTAGCTAGAACATATAAAAGATTCCTTAGCAAGTGCAGGCTTTATAACTCCAGAAAAATAATAATTTAAACTCTCGTAGTTTAGTTCAGGTCTACGTACCATTGTTTACCATTAGTCATATTACTGCAAATGCTCAATATAGGAGAGGTATTATTTTCTTGGTGACTGTGAAACTGTGTATATGAGATAAAAATGTTAATCATTTGTTTCTGTAACGAAACTCCTGATTTCATGCCTTGTTGAAAATCTATACAATGTTTTAATCAAAATTATTGTTCTAAAGTTGCGAAGAGGGCTTTTAGCTAAGTGTACACTAGATTGCAACTCTTTACACAACAGTGAAATGTCAAATAAATTTGGAAAGGTTGTTGCTAAAGGGCGGGTATAGTTCTTAGTCTGAAAACTACAGTGATTTTGAGACCGTAAAACAAAATTATGCTAGAATGAGAGGGATAGAAAATGCCCGCGGCATATTTAATTTAGCGTAACGTTTTTTCTATTTGCCTTTCCTGGGTAAAATTTTGTGACTTTTCCTAACTTTTCCTGTACATTCGGCTCATCACAAAAGAAATTTGAATTTTTAAATATTTTTCGGGGGGTAGTATAGTTGTTTTTTGGGGCTAAATCTAACAGTTTTTGTTTTTGTTGTTATTCTTTCAATTGATTGTAGCTAGCTACTTATTATGTCTAGTAGTAACAATTATTGTAAAAACAAAGTATCGAGGTTGTTAGAGGTCTAAAATGCAGACCAGATTATACATTTTCAGGACCAGAATTAGGAAATCAGTAGGCAAGTTGTTGATCAATTAGTATATATTCCCTACATTTTTTTGGAACATACTAACAGGTAATTCATTTGGTAGAATTCAAACTTCATGAGGTAGAAGTCAAACTTCATATAGTGTCCATAATGTAAAATCAAATATTCAAAATTGCTAGATTTCCTGCAATACGTTTTTTGATCAAATTGCAACTTCTCCTAAACAAGATTTTTTTGTACATATTTTTTAGTATTATTACATTCCTTGAAAGGCGTGTTTAAAAAACAATTTTTTTCCTACAAATCTCATCAAAAAATCAGAGCCTATTGTTATAAACGACGTGATTACAGGTACTGAGACGTCACGAAGTAAATAATTATCATATCGCTGTGTTGGTATTGTGTTGTTCTATAAGTGTGCCAAGTGTCATGTAATTAGGACCAGTAGTTTAGGATTTATAGGCCGCGGGCTGTTTATTTCCCCCTACCCCAGGGTTATAAGGGTCCAAAAAGCCCAATGCTAATAGGGTTAAGACTTACTTTGGTAATTAAGTAACTATGGTTGTACAGCACAGGTGAGCAAGGGGAGAGACTTTCTAGCCTCCTAATTGGTCCATTTTGGTCCTTAACGACGACATAAAACAATGAAAACCTTAAAACATGTACAATTTCGGAGGTTTTTCGTAAGAAAACATGCGTATTTGCATTCATACCAACTTTCCACAACTAGCGCTGTTCTTCGTTTTTTGCACATTTGAGGAAACGTCGCAAATCATAAATTTGGTCTAAAACCCCATTTGTGCTAAATATTTTGTCGGTGATTGTTGATAACTTGAAAATTCAACTTGTTAGTTACATGCTCTGGTAAATTTACAATAATCCTTCCACACACACCAAAGATGGCGGACGTTAAATCGCTGTCCGTGATATGTGAATATCAGGTTAGTAGTGGTAACAGGTTGTTATTTATTATGAGTATATGAGAAACACAAACGTTTAGTAAATATTCGGCTGGGAAGCTCAGTATTTGAATATTGTGGTTATTATCAGTATATGTTTATATCAGTATATTAACGTTGGTAACGCATCGACCTCTTCCAGCGTAGAAGACATTCTTAATTATTTAAACAGAACATTTGAGGAACTCAAAGTAAATTCTTTACAAGAAATTAAAAATGAAATTAAGAGTGAGTTAAAATCGCTAATACAGGATCAAGAAGCAAAGATTGAGGCGCTTGAATCTACCGTATCAGTGCTTCAGAAGCATGTGTATCACTTGAAGCAGTCTAATAATCACATAATTGAAGAGCTAGAACAGTACATACGCAGATAGTGTTTGCGAAATGAAGGTGTTCCAGCAAATGAAAATGAAACGTCACAGCAAGTATTAGATTTGATAAAAGTGAAAATCAAGGAGGCGAATCTAGACATACCAAGATTGCTCACAGAGTAGGCCCTAAGCACTTTTCATGCTAATAATAATAAAATAATAAAAGAGTTTGAAACTTTGTAGGATAGGATGGTAGTTTGGTCTATTATCTTTTGAAAAAATTCATTTGGTTTGAAAAACATATTGCCGCCATTATAGAATGGCACCATTTTGAAAAGTGCCGGGAACTATTTTTGAGATTTTACAGCATAGCTTGTATATGATTATTTTCAAGATGGTAGACTGTTTGACTGCTTTAAAATGATTTGTACTGTTTATTTACATGTTGTTTTTTCTTTTTCATAAGCAATAAACAATAAAAAAAGATGTCCAAAAGGAAAGCCGAGCAGTCGTTACCGCTTGATTATATGATGGGTGATATAAGCCGGTGGTTAGAAAATGAAGACAATGAAAACAATATGGCTGAATTGCCAGATGATCTTGGGGAAATAAATGGCGAAGAAGAGGAAAATGAGAATATGGGACCAATTGAGGAAAGCGTTATTCAGGAAGAAATGTGGAGGAGAGCGGGGAAGAGAGCGACGACACGGAGGAGGAAACGGACATGCGGCGACACGGGACACGAAAACAGTTCACACGTCATTTGATGAAAGTAATTTTGAAACCATTACTTACATCAATGGAGATGGTAATTTTGAAGTATTTACAGGATATCTTGGGTAAAAAAGTAATAAGAATACGGAAACGATTTCCTGGGGAAGCGACTTCCCATCCACAACCGGCCGCCAACATGCATGTGATACAATAACAGGGAGAACAAGTTGTTTATTACCAAATAGCAAAGTCAATCAAGTTATCAGTGTTGAGGACACTTTTGACTTGTATTTTGATACAGAAATAATGGATATCATTGAATACCAGACAAACCTACGAATCCTAGGCTCCGTCCGTCGATTACAGACTGGCAAACGATACAGAAATGCTGCAGGCAAATATACCTGGATAAAGGTAACCGACGTAATCAATATGAAAGCCTTGTTTGGACTTATGTATTTTACAAGTTTGCTTGGTGTGAACCTGCATAAAGCGGATAATCTATTTGCGGATAATGAGGGACATTTCGTATTCGGCTCGATTATGTCGAAAAAACGTTTCAAATTCCTGTCGAGCCATATCACGTTTGACGAATATGCTGAAAGAACCCAGAATTTGGAAACTGATCGCTTCGCAGCAATTAGAACTGTTTGGGAAATATTCAATACAAATCTTGGAAAGTACGTAGCCCCGACCCGAGTGAATATATGTCAATTGACGAAACTTTATATATAATACGCCACCAGATTGCGTTTCATCGATACAACCCAAATAAGGCTACGGTCTTCAAAGTACTGACTGATGCACGATTTCCATATGCGTATAAATCTGTACCGTACGCAGATAAACCTGTTTCAGGTGATGGGCCTTATTATATCAAATTCACGATCGATTACGATCTTATCACTCAAACCGAAAGTCAACAAAGCTTGAAAGGAAGAACCATCTCGACAGACTGCTTGTACACAAGTATTGAAATGACAAACCTGTTACTTGATCGCAATATGACAAGGGTCGGGAGAGTACAAAAAGGTAGACAATGAATCCCAAAGGAACTTTTTGATGCTAAAGAAAGAGAAATTTCAGTATCACTTGTCATTTTGAAACCAAGGAAAATAATTTATGTCTCACTACGTACACCGTCCAAACAAAATCGAAAGGAAAAAGGAATGTAGTTATTCTTTCTACGTCGCGCCCTTTGCACGGTGTAACTAAAGACGATAACAAACAAAAACCACAGATTTTCAAATTCTACGATTTTATGAAAGGCGACTTGGTTATTGTCTACCAGCTCAACGACTACTACACAACAAGGGAAAAGTCGTTACGGTGGGTAATGGTCGCACTGTATTATATGTTGGATACCACCAGAGTAAACGCGAAAACTGTGTGGTGCTTGAGAAAAAGTTTGGATGTACATAATATCAATTCCCATGATTTTTGTTGGAGTTTAGCAAAAGCTTTGGCAATGCCTCATGTCTCCCGTCGAAATTTGAATGGGTTAACGTCAATGGTTCAACTCAAAATCAGGTTGTTTCTTGGAATCACCTTGAACGCCCTCACCCCACTTATGAAAATTGAAATTGCGACATGAATCATCTGGAAGTAGGAGGAGGTGAAGTATTCATTTACAGAGTTGTAAAAGTAAGAAAGAGAAAGACAAGATCTCAACATAAACTCAATAGCTCCCAACTTTGACTAGCTGAAATAATTAATTTCAAATAATATTGATATTCTTGTGATCACTGAAACAAAATTGGATGATAGTTTTCCGATTTCACAATTT
>JANTOQ010517680.1:0-11095 GCA_027564595.1 Bythotiara depressa | reverse complement strand
TGATTGTAAATCAACGTTTAATTAAATTTAATATTAAAAATTTAAAATAATAACTTTAACTTATTTTGTTAAAACACAGTAGAATTTTTAAGAAAGGGCGTAACTCGGTGTGTCATTAACTTTAAGGAACGTACGAGTTATGCCCCTATTGCTAACTCAACGTGTCATCAACTTTGATTAACGCTCGAGTTACGCCCCTGGTACTAACTGGATGCGTCAACAACTTTAAGTAACATTCAAGTTACGCCCCTAACCGTAACTCGATTGGTCGTTAACTTTGATTATCGATAAAGTTACGTTAACACGACTTACTCTAAATGTTTAGTAAACCTCGAGTTATGATGTCATTGATGACGTCATCAAGGGGTGTAACTCGAAGTTTTGGTAACTCGAAGGACATAACTCGAAGGGCGTAACTCGAAGTTTCCCTGACTCCTTTCAAATCAGTTACTTCTAACTCAGCCCCTATCAAACTTATTACATTGTTTCTTATTTTTACTGATTTAGTTGTAACCAATCAGAGTAATCAAATTTCGATACCAGCCAATCACAAACTTTTCCTTTTCTAAATAGAGTGCTGGCTCTGAAAGTTACTTTCCATCAGAAAATGCAAGTCTTGCATTGTTTGTTTCTAAACATCACACTGTACTTTGTTTGACTGGGAGTTTCTATTAGTTGATGATTATCGAAGGGTAAGTTAACCATTTTAAATTTGTCCATTCTTAAATATATCTTTTAGGTTTCAATTCTATGTATAAAATGTTCTAATAATTGTTTTTTGTTGTTTATATTCTTTCTGCTTTGTGATGTCATGTCCGTTATTCTGCAACAACCAAACAAGGAAGATGCAAGATGCTCGCTGATGAAGAGAATAGTTTATATATTATATTTATATATCGTTCAGACGATATTGTTGGGGAAAATGTTCAATTAAGCATTGTTATTGAGGGAAAAATTGTATGCGATTGGAACCATCTTTTCGCTGGTCTTTGTTTGTTGTTTGCTATGTATTACGTGTTCACTCTAGCATACCCGAAGAAACTTCAAAGCACATTAACATATTTTCAAAAGTGTTTCCTCAATATTAAAGATAACTGCAGAAGAGACAATGTTGCTAACAAAGATATTGTTATAAAAGCAGATTTTATAGAACAAAAACTCCGTGTTTCATAAAGTTAAGTACAACAAAAAATTTAATTCATATTACAGTTAGCCATTAAAGTAAATTTTTATAATTATTCTTGATGAGTGAGAGTCACCTCCTTTATACTAAATGCACAACAATCATGCAAGTTAAGCCAGAGTTGTTAGTAACTTACCTTTGTTGATATTTATTGTTCATATTCTACTTAACTTAATTCATGTTCTTAACTTATAGTAACGGAGCTAATTTTAAAATATATGTATGGCTCAGAGAGGTTTTGTTAACTAGTGTATGTATGTGTGTGTTTATTAATAATAAGGAGTTGAGAATTAAAGTATTAATAATAAAGGTTTATTACCTTTCTGTGGCCACTGACCTTATTATTACTTATTTCATTAACTAAATCACCTGGACTTATGTTGATTTTAAGGCGAGTATAGCTATCATCACATTCAGTTTAGTGAGTCTATCATAATATGCTTTCCCAAGTCATCCTGACTCACTTTCATTATTCCAGAAGCCTGAATCACTAAAGCTAGTTAATTTTGGCACTGCTAGGTAGACTCACCAAAGTGAGTCATCAGGACTCGGCAAAGTGAGTCATCTGGACTCTTTTGACTCACCATCTGAGTCAGTAGGACTCATTTAAGTGAGTCACTCTAAATCATTTATGTGAGTCACCCTGACTCACACAAACAAGTGAATTTATCCACTGCCGCCTGAATCGCATTAGTGAGACACCTAGACTCACTTAGGGATTAACAGTGTGCTATTAAAGCTCTATTTCCCATATAAACATTGTTGCAATTAATTGTTAAAAATAACATTTTATGCACATAGATGTTTTTGCAGTATTTAAACAAACGAAGAACTGAATTAATCAATGCTGTTTACTTTTAAAATACTACCTGCCTATTAAGGCGGGTTTCCACTTAGACGATTTTGGTCATGCGAATCAATCTGTTAGTTAAAGCTCTTTGAACTTTCATTGATGATCCGCATGAACAACTCATTTTTGGCATACACAGACAAAGGGCACTTTTGGTTGTGCACTCAAAATCATCTAATTGGAAACCTGGCTTTATAAACATCTTATTGGAAAGAACCGGGGGGTCTTACCAGTTCATAACAAATATATTTTCCCATATATTTTTAATAATTAAACCCCTGGAAAAAAGTAAAATGGCAAATATATGTGTAATGATTTATTGAGATGAAATTTCTTTGGTTTTTCTTGTAGACATCTTTAAAAGAGTCAAGCTGACTCCTTTATGTTTTTTTAGTGAGATATATGACACAAGAAATCCTCCTGTTTATCATAACAACTATTATAATAAACAATTAAATTGTGATTCTGTTGCATTATATATATGATATTTTATTTACTGTCTACTTACCTTCTCCACTTGCAGCTACTTTCCCATCCTGAAGATCAAGCTCTATAAGTAAATAAAAATATACAATATCTTATGGTTGAAAGGAAACCCAAACATTAATACATAATAAAATAATTAATACAGTATTAATGCCAGTGGCGAAATTAACCAATCATGTTTCCACATTTGTAATAATTTTATAATTCATGCAGCAATATCTTACACAGAAAGCTAATGAAAGTGTAATTATGTGTTTGATTATCAATCTGTTATAAGTATGAGTAAACAAGATAAGCAGTGAAATTTAAAAGTTAAAATCACTCTGGAATTAAAATAATCATTATTTTTATAATTGCAATTCTTATAATTTGAGTGGTGTTTATCTTGACCTTAATCCCCCTTTGACCAATGCAATAACATTTCAGTCAGTCTGTTTTATATGTTCCCTTAACGAACATTAAAATTTAGATTATGGTTTCTTATAACATGAAAATTGTGAATCTGCCTTGTTATGATAAGGAACAGAGCAGGAAACTAAAAGGCTTCTTGTGACTATAAGTTATTGTAGCTTTCTGTGATATAGAGGCATTGTTAAAATATATTGGGCGGTGTTGCATGGTGATTAACGCTGAAATAACTTTTTTTATCATAAAAAGCAACCAAATATTTTCTGGTTAAATCAGTTTTCACATTTTTATTTTTGATATCAAATGCAACAATGACAGAAAAATGACAGAACATTTGAACGATTTTTTTTTGTATCTCATACAAAACATTTGCAAGAGTGGAATAAGTAAAATATACTTTACATAACAAACAAATACTACCAGCTCTATTTCAATGACTTACACATAAACAGTAAAATAATTAAATATCAATAAAACACAAGAAGAAGAAGAAAGTAAAATAATTTCCATTATATATCGCCACATCTATAAAAACTTACCATGTTTACGAAAATGATATGAGAAGGACTTATTGCGAGTATGACCTGAAAATATAAACGACGTTGACCACTGAAATATATATGCATAGTGTATGAGCTATGGTATTATGGATTATGACTTTTGATTAATGATAAGTTGTTTATTTTGCTAATGCTTACTCTATTCAGTGGTTATAATCAAACTTGGCCACAATAACCATCTTAGGGTGTATAATTTGTATAAAATATTGAGTAGGACTATAAAAAGAAGTTTTGATACAAAGGTTGATCTTTATAACAGGTTTGATTGTAGATCTATATATTAATATAAATGCTTTTATTTTCCTATATTTACTTACATAAGTAACATGCAAAGAAGAGAACATGCATTTTTATGATTGACATACACAAAGATCAATACAAATGTGTCTTTCCAAACAAAATGTTCTATAAAAATAACTACCTATAAGAAATAAAAATATCCAGTAGTCAATAAACATTGGTAAGCATCTAAATTATTACTTTCAGAGCATTTGTAAAGCATGCAAATTATCACTATTTAAAAATCTTAAAGGTGATCTATAATATTAAATATTAAATTAAAATTAAAAATCATATATTTAAAAAGAAAAACATTGAATATTCTAAAATTACAAAGGGAAATATTTTTAAATATTTCCCTTTGTAATTTTGGTTCTGTTGTGTTTATATATTAATTCTTGCTAGCATTTTTAATAATTTATGTTACAATGTATGTTGAGATTGTTGCTCCTTACTGTTTATGTGTTCATATGAAAAAAGTCAGTACAATGTCTTTATAAGGTGGTGTTACAAAACAAAACAAAGCAAAATATTTTGACTTTATACAACCTAAATCAACAAACAGAATGATGAAAGTTAATTACCTAATTTTGGCTTCCGTGTAATGACTGCATCTGAATTCTTTTGTTCATCTTCATATGGAACATTCTTTTGTTGCTTTACTACAATAAGTTTCTTGTCTGTCAATGGGCTTGAACCTGTTGGTGAACGACCTTGGATGTATTGAAACAATGGATTTGTTAATTCCAGTGGTTTTAAGGTACTCTCTTCAAACTAAACAGATTGTTTAAACCAATAATATATATACCATCTTATTTATATTAACACAAAGATAAAAAAATCAACAATGATAATGGAAACATTAATGTGTTGTTACTACAAAGTATAAAGATTTCAAATAAACAAACAAACAAATAAATAAAATATTTTATTATCAGATTTTGTTTCTTACTCTTTTATTCCAGATATACCCGTTTAATGTAAATTTCTTTGAGTAGAGATTTTATTTTATGAGACAGGTACTTTAAGGATCAACTCCCATCTCTTAGGAGAGCTGCCATCTTTTGTAGTTTAAAAAAGTTGTTTTTGAAGTAAGAACAGACTAATTTCTATGTTTTAAAAGAACTAAGAATTCTATTGTAAAAATATGCAAAGAATGTACACAAAGTACTGATTCTCGTTAGATACAATTTGCAAATTTATCATCTCAAGTAGTTATATATAGTTATTAGTAGTTATATATATTATATATTATAATAGTTATAATTTATAATAAAAACATCCGACTTTTACTTAGTAATTAATTATGCTGTGTTCTTGTTACAATAATAAAAATGCAAACAGTTTTTGGAATATAATAGATAATGCCACATAATGTTCTCTCATTCACATATATAATTAGCATTCCTTAGCGGAACAGATGAGAAATTGTGTAGTGGAAGTAGTGATAATAAACTCTTTGTAAACATAAACATCCCGACAAATTGTTGAGCATACTTTATTAATTAGCAGCAATCACTCTCCTTTCATATTTCGCATGTGTTATCTCCTTTCATATTTCGCATAATGGGTGCATGTGTTATATAACAGTCAAGTTATCAAAGGTTACCTCTGAGAGAAAAATAAATTTACTTCAAAAGCTTTAAAATATAAAGAAGTATGATAAAATAACTTTAATTCTTACTATAAATTCGTCAGGTGTTGTAAAAACCAAGATATTTCTGACAGTGAAAACGAAACAGGTCTTCCTTAGCCGCCATTTTATCTACTGCTTACAGCATACCTGATAACAGACAGAATTACTCACTGACGTCATCAATAGCAAGCGAATTTCCTCACAACACATTTCCACCAGTTAGATTACGGCTTTAAGACACGATTGAAAATTAAATGGTTACCAGTTTGCGTTGAAATGAAACAGAAACGTCTAGACGTTAAGTAATATGATCTTTTCCATATATGATCTTGAGCTTTATTTCGTTTGCATGTGTTTTTGTCAAATCATTGTGTGTGAAAAACAGACATTAACATCGTATTTTAACGGATTTCTCAAATTCTTTGAACAAGAAGTCAACATGAGTTGATGCGCTGTTGTTGGTTGCACACATCACAAGAAAAAGAACTCAGACCTGTAATTTTTAAATTACCAAAATATGTGAAATTAGCCATAGAATGGCTAATATATCAAAAAAAAAAACCAAAGGTAATTATATCAAAAAAGAAAAGAAAATATATCCCAAAGCATGTGTTCCTGGTAAAAACACTTTGAAGATACCGTAGCTGCTTCGATTCATCTACAGACCAAAGACACGCACTTATGCTTGGCAAGTGATTCGAAATGTAATAAGCAATCAGGATTATTTTTTGGGGGCAGGGTTTTTTATTTTAAGAATGGGTGTAGTCATTTTGTCTTCGATTAAAAACGAATTACTTTAGCATTAATAAGTATCTTGCAGGTCCATAGTAATGATTTTTGGAATTCCTAAGTAAATCTCGGTCATCATGGTTGGGCGATTAAGAAATGTTTTGTTCTAGATTGCCTAAAACTGCCATAAACCGCATTATTTTGACCTTTTTAACTTGCTTTTGACATAAAAAATAGGGCACAGATTTTAAGAGGGCAGGGATTCTGACCCGCCCTCCCCCTTCTAATTGCGTACCCGGGAGTGTAGCCTTTTGGCTGTCTAAAGGTAAAGTAACATTGTTTAGTGCAATGCAATTTGTCATCTTTTATTAGACTACAATAGTCATTCTGATCTGTGGTGTATAATGTTTAGTGAGCACGAAGCACGAGAATAAAAAGTTTATTTCGGGGACGCAGATAACTTATGCCGTAAATCAGGATCTAAGTATGAAACAACTATTTAAGTCTAATCTTTTATAAGAGGTGAAAAACGTCCATGGCAAAGACTTGTTGCTGGTGCTATACATACGCTATTTAATCACCTTTTAGAACAGCCCAAATGAAAAAGCCTTAGAGAAAAGTTGGAACATAGGCAGGTCAGGTCTGCGCAAACTCGTTTCCTGGGCTCTTGACTTTTTGGATATAATAATGGTGTCAAAAAAGAAAGACTGGTAATGAAGTTGAGCTTCGGTTTTAAAACGTTGAAATGTTTAACCTCTTGGGCTCATCAAATACAATAATGTCCAGAAATTATTATACTGCGGTGTATCCCGCAGTGCATTTCTTCATGGAAACCGATGTTAATTGTATTCTGCATTTCCACCTATATTTTGCATCCAAGAAAGTTGGGACAATGCAAAAATTAATACGTTATTGCATCAATTGTCTCGTTGTCATTAATGCCATTGACGCCATTCTTATTCCCGTAATTAAATCATCCTCCACTTGAGAATGAATAAGACTCTTACCTAACATAAGAAGAAAATATAAGCCCGAGACGCTGTGGGAGGAATTCTGCTTGCTATTGATGACGTTTTTTGGAAGCCATTTTGAATCTTAAACTTCCTGGAAGCGGATGGACAAGATGGCGACGGAAAGGTGTTGTAAACATTAAATTAAAAAACTTTGTGAGGACATAGTCTGTTTAGAAAGCACTTTTATAAAAAATAAATATTAAATTATAGTATCGATATATGTATAGAATCAGCAGATGATAAGTTATTTTGCCGTCAGAGGTAACCTTTAACAGAAAGTATGTTTAGTTTCTCTTGACCATGTGAATGATCAAACATTGTGACCTATATTAACCAATAAAAGTAAGGATTATAATTTATTCTGAATACACAGATGAAAACACTGGGAAGCCATGTTCAAATAATATATTAATCTTCATTTCATTCCCATCAGCTTGTTTATGGAGGAACAAAAATGAAGGTAAAACTTATATATTAATAATACTGCCATTGAGATGCAGTAAAACATTAAAGAATAACTTCAGCAATAATTTAGCATTTCCCTGACAAATCCAAATTTTGTGGCCTGTAGCTCCTTAGATAGATGCCTTAACTTTTTGTTTTGAATGGAGCAGTATACACTAATCATATTGGAAAGTTTCAAATACAGCAAAGCAAATTATAATGTAGGGAAAATAAATCATATGCTTCCCAAAAAAACATCTGCTGGGGAGGGGAGTTAATCTATTGACACATTCTTTAAAAAATCAAATAAATTGTTACAATCTTAGCATTATATGCTTGTTTCTTACCTGTAGCACTTCTGGAATATCACGATCATCATCCCTGTGATCTTCTTTACATACCAACTCTGCCATTTTACTTAGCTCAGCTTTTTTGCCCAACTGCTGTGATCTATTGCCAAGGGAACAACTGCGTTCTCTGATCTCATCTTTTTTAGCTGTGGAAGAATCAATGCAAACAAAAGGACTTTCTGGTGTCAAGTCAGATGGAATCTCTATATCTTCATCATGCATAATTCTAAAAGGTGCTGATCTAAGACGACGATGGCCCATACTTTTCATTTTCTGGTAGTTGGAATGTTGGATCTTTTTCAATGTTGGTGGTGTTCTTGTTGGTGTATGTGTGTTAATTCCAGATGCAGGAGATAAAACTGATATGGCAGATTTAGTACTTACCGCATCTTGCACCGTCCCTGGTTGGTCAATGCATATGTCAGTCTCAGGATCTCGTAAAGGATATTCACTTTGATCAATGTCTTTGTCAATTTTAATTGGTTTAAAGGCTGATGATTTGTTCAAGTCTGATTTTGTAGCTTTGTCAATTTGCTTTACTACTTGAACTTTTCCAAACTTACCCTGTTCTTTTATTGAACCTTGTTCAGCAGCATCTAAACTATTTTGAACAAGTCTTCTGATCAGTGGATTAGACCGTCTCTGTTTCACTGATATATTTTTCTTGCTTATCTTTTTAGATTCAGAATGGTCAGATTTAATATTCAAGGCTTCTCGTGCATTAGAAATAGATGAGTATGTTGCAGCTTTTGGTCTAGGAATAACCTCTAGAGGCTTATTTTGTGCCATTTTGTTCTTCTTAATTCTATTCTGCCATTCAGTCATTCTTCTTCTTGCAACTTGCATTGCTTTTACCTCTTTCGGTGTTAAGTATTCTATTTTCTCTTCTTTTATTTCTGGAAACTCTGTATATCCTGGCAAAAGAGTTTTGCTTTTAATTGATTTCTCCTTTGTAATGGCCACCGACAAAGAGCTACAATCAGTATTTTTGGTTTTACGCTGTCTAAAATCAATAGCCGATTGTCCAGCTGATATCAAGTCATCTTGATCCAATTTATTATCTTCTTCTTCAGCAATTTCAACTTCTGACTGAACTTCACTTTCTGGTAGATTGGAATCTAAATCATCATCAGTTAGAATTGATTGAGTGTCAGTCAAATCATCTTGATCACTGCTACATTCAACTTTTAAGCTTTGTTCGCTGTCAGAGGCGTAGCTTTCAGAATTGTTGTTTTTAAATGTATCAATCATTGTTGATCCACGTTCTCGATCAAATGCCATCCATGGTGTCTCATGATACGATTTCATTTTTGTGTCAGATGTTGTGGATTTTTCTGAGGTATCTGTACAAGATCCCTGCATTGACTGTGTTGAAGATACCTCACTGTCATCTTCATTAACTTTGTTAATTTCACAGACCCTTTCTTGCATTTCTGCAACTGGTGATTTTATTACCATATAAGGACTCCCAACTTTATTATGCAGATCATCCTCATTTGCTTCTGTGCTTGGCTTTCTTGTTTTTCCATCTAGTATCAAGGACATATCCTTTTTTTCTTTGACATTGACAGCTGCACTTGCAGATGTCTTTCTACTAGAAGGAGCTTGGTTACTTGTTTTTCTCATCCTAGCTAGTGACTCACTATCATGTGAATCCATTGTGAAAGGTGAACCAGTTGGTGTTGTACCAAAATATGTTTGTCTTAATATTGTGCCATCTGTTAAGAACACTTCAGATACAGGCTCTGGGTGCATATGGGTAATTGTTCTTGGTCTTGTTAGGTCCATTTCAACGGTAGCAGGGTCTGGATAATACTAAAATTTGTAGGAGAAATCTTGTGATAGTCAAACATAGATATCAGTATTACAGCTACCTAGGGACCATGAAAATGCACTATAGACAGCCCTTTCTAGAAAGATGTTCAGTATTAGTGGTATATATATGATTTGAACGTGTTTGATAAATAGCAATGTTAAACTTATTGCATTCCTTAATGAAGAAAATGTTATTTGTATGGAGGACAATCAACTAGTTAAAGTTTTCATCTCAAATACTTTTTATAACATAACTTTTCCCTTACAAAATTTAATATTGGTTTAATACTGTGACAATGAGGGGCCTTTATAACAATATAATATTTGTAAATCAGATTTTCTTAAACCGTATAAAAATATTATATTAAAAAGTTTCTTAGGAATGCCATGATTTTATATCATTTGGTATTGATAGCTGTCAATATCTAAAAATCCCTTCTTCTGGATTGCTATTCTGGGTTGATGAATGTAAGTTCTATTATCTTAAACAAAACGTTCTGCAGGTTATACAAACATCCCAAAAGATTGGACCCTTGGGGTGTTTCAGAGGTTTAAATTTAAGGAAATGTGAAATTGTTAGCTGCTGATCTTGATCATTAATCTTGATCTACTAAGTGATAACATTATATTTCAGAACATTTATCTAATAAAAACAATTTTTTGATCAGCCAATTTGAATTGCACACCATTTTTATTTTTATAAGTTCATGGTTATACTTATACCTCAGTGACATCAGTTGAGATGTTAGCAGTAGCCTTTGTTGGCGATGCTGCCCTCACTGCATTTTTCTCTCGCTTTCGATCTTGTGTCACAAATTCTTGCAATCTAGAAGCAATATAACCATTGAGGTCAGAAAAGTATATAAGACCCATCTTTCTACAAGAAAAGTATATAAGATCCATCTTTCTACAATATGGAATGCTTCTCACACAGCTCCAAGTCACAATAGTGTCATCAAGAAAGAAATTTTAACCCTATAATGCCAGTTTATTTTATTAGAAAACTTATAATTTTGTGAAAAGTCAGGGGGTTTTATAAGGATTTACCAACTTAATTTTCCCTTTACTTAAATTAATTACCTCCTGGGAAAAAGCAAAACATCAAAGAAAAGAATGTTTAAAGCATTAATATTGAACAATTCATTACATTCATTTTTATTTCAAGATTTCAAAGATTTTTATGAAATATCATGTCTGTGGAAGAGACTAATTTTATTTTTATTACTTATTACTTATTACTTAACCCTATTTTGGTTGGGGTATTTGATGGACGTTAAAAGGTTTTTTTTTGGGGGGGGCTGGAATGACAACAGCCTATATCCTGATGAAGCTGTTCGTCTTC
>JANTOQ010517568.1:0-20270 GCA_027564595.1 Bythotiara depressa | reverse complement strand
CTGGCCGGTGAGTGCTAAGACTACACGGGAATTTTTTTTGAGCTTGCCAAGTTTTACTAGTCGTTCTTCCCACGGAGTTCCTGTGCGCTACGGGCCGCCACGGGCCGGTAATTGGAAAGAAGAACGACTAATCTAGTCTAGATTAAATGATGATGTTGAACATAACACTCCATAGGAATGTGTTTTCAATATGATTTTTCAGATGTTTTAATGGTCATTTTTAGTAAAAATGCTGAAAATAGGGGTTTAAAAAAAGGTCTGAAATTCAGATTATTTAGTTAAATTTAATATGCAGATTAATAAAAACCTATTCAATCTACAGTTAGAAAAAATGTGACAATTTGTTAGAAAAAGAGAATTATATATAAATGAGTGAACAACAAATTAAATGTTTTTTATTCAAAGCCTAAAGTCAACTTTTTAAAATGACAGACTCAACAAAATACATTACAAAGACTAAGATATACATATATGTAACCAGCAAATATGCTGCATCAATATCCTACTGAGTTTATAAACTGCATGTTTAGTATTGTTAAAATCCTTATCACCAATCACACTCCAGGATAAAATTTGTATTATTCAAATGGCTTGAACATCCTCATTCTTTGCACAAAGATATAATATGTATGCTGTTTGACTTCTGTTAAGATGATCTAGTAATAGTTTCATTTGTAAATACTGACATTGTAAAACACAATGGCCCAGTATCGCAATCCGTTATAATTGTCCCAAATCTCAAATTGCATTAAGTGGTTGTTGAGGAGCAAACATCAATGCATCTTCCTAGTATGATACAAAAGTAAGAATATTAAACCACTCATATTTACATCGAATTGCATCATAGTAAACAAACAGACCAGAACAAATTGATTATGACACTACGTAGTCCACATCAAATGTCAAATATATAAATCTAAAATTGAAATTTAAAATGTTAAATATATAATATATTAGGTAACTTATCAATATGGCAGAAGCTGCTTGGTCATTCATAAGTTAACATAAATGATATTTAATTAACTTAATAAAGTAAGAGTAAAAAATATCTGACAACTGAATGCATTGATGCCATTATATGACTTAATTTGTAAAAATTATTTGCAGGTGATTCAATGAGAGTAGCTTCTCGAGAATTTGCTGAGGACCCATGTAGCTCAACAAAGCGAAGCTCTATGATTCGTGCTGCCCGTGGTTTATTATCTGCTGTGACGCGTCTTTTATGTATTGCTGATATGGCTGATGTCTATAGATTGCTTGCTACATTAAAAATGGTACTTGTTTTATTAGATTGATTTCTAGTTTTTATTCTTTCTATAAATATTATGTTGTGATAATAATTTGTCTGTGGTGACACATTGTAATCGTGAAGTTCTTTCAGTTTATGGAAGAATTAAATCATTTAGTACAAATGCATGAAGTTCTTTCACATGGTTACGGAAGAATTAAATCGTTTAGGACATATGCATTCAAGTCAAATATATGGGTTTTTCCATTTTTCAGTTATTGACACAGGGTTTATAATTAAAACTGTAGGTGATCATATTTCAATCTATCTATCCGACTATTCATACAAAGTGCACTAGCATTCATGCAAACTCCAAGAAAGGGGCTCAATGAGCTTGATATTAGGAAAATGTTTCTTCTACCGTGTGGGAAAACGTAACAAGAAATGAAGACCTACTAGGTTGTATTCTGGGACTAGCCATGTTATGGTAGGATGTCAAGAAGCAGAAGTAATCGTGACTTCAGATCAATGCTTTTACATTATTACCATTCCTGCTCAGTCACTTTGAAGAATAAAAAGATTTGAAGAAAGGAGAGTCCTCTTTCTCCTCACCAGCCTTGGTTAATTTTCTGTTAATATTACTGATTCACTTTTTTCACTTTTTTCCTGACCTTAATTAAGATAGACGTATTCAGACAAGAGAGTTCTAGACCTATTCGGACAAGAAAGTTTTAGATAAGAAGAGAGAATCCTAGTCACTTCTCTGCTAGATAGTCAGATGGTAGCTAGCTAAATAGGCCTTTCTAGTGGGAGTCATTCCAATAGAGTTGTACAGTGAAATGTAGGAGGGAGAGAAATGTAGATTTTTTGCTAATCCAGTTTTGTTCAGTAGATACCTTAACATTTTAAGTTTTTGCAAGTTTTATTTTTGAGTAAAGCAACCTAATATCAAGCATTTTAACATTGTTTCAGCAGTGAGTATGCAGACATCTAAATGTGTGGAATTTTCAAGTACACAATACATCTTCTTTGAATTTATTTCATGCATAAGTTTCAACCCTGCACAGCTGGGACCTACTGCTAATACTGTATGAATAGTTAATCAAAATTGAACCAATCATTTCATACAAGGACTAATCTTTTATATCACACAAACGTTCAGTTCCATTTCTCATATTAAGTAGAAACAACTACCAGCTTGTTCTTGTATGTATGAAATTGAATGGAAATTTGACTGAATGTTCGACATTACTTAAAAGATTTTAATGTGGCTTTGGATATGTACATTTCATGACTGGATAGGTATCATGACAGGTGCTTGTAACTAGAGTTATATTTTCATATGTGATTATGATATTATAATATGTTTGTGACTGCAGAAAACTTAATTCACTTTCATTCCCACAATGCATACTTATAGAAAACATTATGATATATATTTTCGTAGGACTTTGTAGTCATTAATAGCATGAATAGCCCCTTGTAAACTATTGTTAATATCTATGCTTAACAAACTTATTTCTAATCACTAATCACCAAACCATTACATACATTAGTAAATAGTAAGTATAGTAAATTAAGTAGTAAGGCCAAACATTTTTGTTTTGTGTAACCCGACCAAGTGTCTGAATTGACCTCCGAGTGGAATATTTTGAGTCGCAAAACTTCGAAAAGCGGCCAAATATTTTTTAAAACCTAGAGTTCCCCAATCCCCAACTGTAAAGATTATAGTGAGTATTAAATGTTTTTTCTTATGTTCGGTCATTGTTCAATGTGTGCATTTCTAAAATAATTATGCATTTAAAGTAATTTTATTCCCTATATAACACACAATATGAAACATGTAGCAAACGTTAATATAATATAGTAACATGCTAGACTTATGTTATTCACCAGTAATTAAATGTCACACAAGTGCATATAAAATATATTTCTTTTAGAAGGTACGAGACAGTTCAGGAGTCGCATGTGCATATTTTTCTTTTTAATGATTAAGCAACGTCCCTTGAGTCAAGAAATTTGAAACAATTTTATGTTTCAGGAAGTAGAGAAGCATAACAATAATTGTTCTATTATTATCATTGTGAGTTAATATTCTTCTACATATCTATGGTGGTATGCACTATACGTATTTTTAAGCAGAAGAAAACTATTAACAAAACTTTTTAAATAACTATTATTTTATTTTTAAAAGCACTCAGGAGGAGTCCATATACGTGATAAAGAAAGTGTCGTTAGTTTAATTTTTAGCATTATCTTTTGCATAAAATCAGCACTGGCACGCCTAAGTTTACAGAGAATTATAGGATCATATTTTCTCAGTGACCCTTTTGTATTCTTTTTTATGTTTTTATTTGGATGAAATTTGTGGCCTGCATTTTTATGTAAAGATTTGATAAAGAAAGAATAAGAAAACAATAAGCAAACTTTGTATTTCCAGGTAGAAGATAGGCTAAAAGAACTGGAAGATGTTGGAACATCTGATGAGCTATTACGATCCTTCAAAAATTATGGTGACGATCTAATGAAACTAGCAAAATTAACAGGCCTACGTCAAGCGGTAAGTATACCATGCATGAGCGAGTGTGATTATTCTTTTTTCATTTTCTCATACAACTGTTACATTACTTCTTTATTAACTTTCAAAATTCCTTTGCTTTCATTCATTTTGTGACTTTATATCAGATGCATAATTATAGATCTTCAATGGTTTCTTGAGATTAATACACCTCCTGCCAATTGTAAATTTCTGAATAGAAGCCCTTACACTTTTGTAAAAAATTAGGGGGACTTATCAACTTTTACCTTTTATTCCCAATAAGTAACCCCCTGGAAAATGCAAAACAGCATAGAGATGAGTATAGATTTGAATAATATTCAGGGTTTACTACCAGACACTAAAGTGTCAACAAACTTCTTTAAGATTAACGATCACTCCATAGTAACGAATCCATAGTAACGAATCAACTAGTGAGTAAACAATTCATTTCATATATGTAGTGTAAATAATTTTTTACATTGTGATTGAAATACAGGATTTGAAAGATCCACGACGTAAGGATGAAATGGCATCAGCACGAGCAACTTTAAAAAAATCGAGCAGAATGTTATTGACAACATCAAAGGTAAGAGTTAGTTTCTTGTACGTTTCTGCCTATTCTATATTAAGGTTTTTGATTTTGCCAGAAATTACTCAAAAAATGTGTTGTATTGATAAGGAAAAGAAGGTGATATTCTTATTCATTTGTTTGTTTATTTATTTATTTATTCATTCATTCAAATGGATATAAACTTTACATCAAGTCAACAATCAAAACCGTTGATGTTTCATTAAAGGAGCGGTGCAATGGATTTCACACTTCCCAATTTCACGAAAAATCCCCACAAACTCATAAAATTACTGTTAACATTTGGGTTTTAAGATGTGGTTTGGAAGTGTGAGCTTTAGACAATTCATGTGACATCATTGACGACAAACTTAATTCATGAGCAGTTGATGTAAAACATGTTGTTAGTGAAAAATTGATGTATATACATTTAACTATGGGTTACTGTTCTGCCATGGATTGCAAAAGCATTCAAGTAGCAAGGGGAAAGAAGAAAAGGAAGGCATAAGCTTTTACCGTCTTCCACAAGATGAAAAATTGAAGAAAATGTGGTTTAATAATTTTAAAAAGAGCAAAACACCAAAAGATGACAGTATAAGAGTTTGTCATTTACACTTTGATAAGCAATGCCTTGAACGAGATTTGAAGGTTCTATACATCTTAGTATCTCTTACATCGCTTTTAAAGTTCCTTGTTACATCAAATCAAAACATATTTTTTTATAAATTCATTGTGTTTTCGATGATTGTCTTGACCTTGTGTAGAATTGGAAAACATTTTACTGATTATACAATTTTGTTAATTGTTTCTATACCTAATTGTAATTTATTTTTCCAAGTGGTCTCCTCTTGTTTCCTACCATCATTTTCCTGAGCACAGATTGACTCAGGCATATTGTCTTAAATTAGTCAGCTGATGAAACACATTTATCTCATGGAGTAAAACACAAGCAGTTTACGCTCGTGTCCACGAAACGTCTTTTAAGAAAGTTTAATTGGTAAAACGTAATTAATGGAATATATATTGCACATCTTGTTTCTTTTTATTAAAATTGTAAACATTTTTGAGCTAGCTAAAAAATATTGTATTATGATTGGTGTATTGGATTAATAAGTTACATGCATGAGTGCATGTGTTCTTTTACAGATTATATAAACTAGTTTATATAATTCCTTTATGAGAATGTGTAAGGAATAAAAACAAACCATGAAGAAGTTGTGATGTGATCACGAACAGTAGAAAAAAGCAAACGGCCATGCGGAAGTTTTTATGGAAGATTCACAAGTTCATAATTAGAATTCTTAAATATAAAAGCATATTTTCTTTTAAAATATATATTTTTAAGTTGACAAAAATGCAGCATTTCTAGGACTCATTCTGGTTCAAATTGATATGGCTGCAAGCCCATGAGGGAAGACGACATTTCTTCTATTTCTTCTTGGTCTTCATCATTGGAGCAAAGGGAAGCTGAGCTTTCTTATTCCCCAGATAAAATTTCATGTTCACGTTTCATTTAAAGTCACCAGAATACGTGACTTATTTATAAAATTACCACTAAATAAAGTTTATTTCAAGAGCTGTTTGAAACTTCTCGTTCACGTGTCTCTTTATGATTTTATGAACTGTGTAGACAATGAGGTCATAAAATTTATTTGATTAGCTGCTTTTGCGCGGTCCACAAAAATTAAAAGTTTGCAGTGTTACTGCTAAAAACAGGAAATCACTAGAAATAAGAAAATAATTGTTCTTTATCAATTTTTAGGTACTGAATCTGAAATTTTTGTTTTTAGGAATGATTTTTTCATGGCACCATTCCTTTAATAAATGTCATTTTAACCGTTCAATGCATAAGCCTACCTCCCAGTTATATTAAACTTCTCATTTGAAACTTTTATAATTTTTTGAGGGACTAGGGGTCTTATCAGCTCTAACCAAATTTATGAGAATGTGCCTTTCATGTAAAACACAAGTTATATATGTATGGTTTGTAAAACATGTATTATATATGGTAAAACATACATTAACACAAAATTAAGAGTATCCTAATTTTCAGAGCTAAACCAATTAAAAGGGCTTTGTAGGAATACAGAAGACAATTAGTCTTGATACTGGATTGTCATGCACAAATAATGTACAAATTAAATGTAAATAATTGAGTAAGTAAGTTTGCTTTGTCGGTAATAACTTTCACATAAGCTAAAATACTTTTTTGATAAATGTAAACAATGGTTAAAATATTACTGTTTTAAAAACATAATTTATTTTAATTTAAATCAGCTTTGATGTGTTCTATATATTGTAAGAGTATTTCTTTTTACAGACTTATGTGAAACATCCTGAGTTGCTGTCAGCTAGACATAACCGAGATTATGTTGTGAAGCAAGTTGGTGATGCCGTGAACACTATTGCTGGAATTGCACAGGCTGTTGGACAGAGTAATCGACACCCTTATGAGGAAGTTGGCTATCTTGCCAGTGCATTGGATGAGTTGCATGTAAGTTGATTAATGAAATATGCAATTTAATCATTCTCCTTCACAGAGGCTCATTTAGAACATTTTTACAAGTAAACCCATAAAGACTCTCTATGTTTACTCTGGCTATTTGAAATGTCCGAAATTCTCTGTCTGTAGAGGAGAGTGTAATTTAATGAAGTGCACTTTGAGAATTTGAGTGCTTTCTTTCATTTATAGCAGTTTTTTCTGTCCCTTATTGATCATGATAAAATAACAATAAAACTTTTATATATCTGTGGCTGACTTCAATATGGTTTTTGTGTTAGTTTTGATTTTGTATAATCCCTTACTAACAAAATAATCTTGACTTGTAATTGTAGTTTCACATTTTTGTAACATGTGTGGTTTGCTATAAAGATAATAAACTAGAGAGTATGTCTGCTCATGTTTACATTATGGTTTTATAGTAATGAATGTTTTGTTTTCATTATAATAAGAAATATGGCAGATGGCAGATGAATAGGAAATATTAAGTTAAACAATAGTGTCACACTTTTCTGAATAAATACAAGCTGTATGTCCAACATAATGATTGATGCACTCAGAATTAAAAGAAATAAAACTTACTCTACGTGATTTAAATGGTAAATACAGTACAAAGATAAAGGCAGAAAAATAGTTTTTATCACTACAAAAATGTCATTTACACTCTTCTGAAAGTTAGGTCTTATTATGGGGACTTTCCCAACCCCACTAGACGTCATTCAATTCTACAAGGTTGCTTTAGATATCAACCACATGCATGATTTGTTTGTTATGCTAACAGAAACTATTAAGCCTCTGACATCTAAATGAGTAAAAGCTGCAATATAAAAGTATTGAAAATAAAACTCTATTAAACACTGTTGTGTGAAAATATGGTATGATCATATAACAAAGTAGATTTTTTATTCCCCTGTTGTTATAAACTGTGTACACGTTAACCTTTCAACATGTGTGACTGTCATTACAGTTGATGTTGTCTCATTTTATAAAACTTTTTTTAATTCTGGTTGATTCATCTTCTTCAAACTGTCTGTAGAGTGTGACACACTGATGATAATAATATAATGATTTGTTTATGAACAGTTAATCCGTGTGGAAATGTTTTAAGCAAACAATCTTGTTTATCTATTAAGTTTTACAATTAATATTTGTTCAGAAGTATTCAAATGCTTAAACAGAGAATTTGTTTCTTTACTTGGAATTATCACGCAAGCAGCTGTAACTGCTCTAGGGACTTAATATGAAATTCAAGATGGCAGATAATAGATTAGAATTATACATGCAAAATGCTTCTTTAGAGATGTACCTGAACATTATGGAGGATTGTGTTGTATGTTTACTCCTTATGTAAAATTTCGTTTACTTTTGTTCATGAGAAAATCAAAACATTTTGCTGACCAAGCTTTCTCTTTGTACAAATGTACGATGACATTTTAAGAATGGATAATTGCTTATAAGGAGCAGATAATCAACCACAAGTCAAAATGGAGGATTATTTGGATAGAACTTAGAGAATTTATTTAATTTTTAACTGTTTCGTTATTGTATAACATACATGTTGCAGATTTCATATGAATATTATTATCATTGCAGTGATTTTTACTATTTTAATGGAAATCAATAGCACAGAAATGCATTTTTTACATGTCTCTTTATAGTCATCCTTCCAATTAACTTTTTCATAGCAATCATAAGAGCTAAAAACTGCCTACAGTGTCATATAAATGTTTGGTCCCCATTGTGGTTATCATAAAAATGTTTGGTCCCTGTGGTGGTTATCATGTAAATGTTTGGTCCCCATGGTGGTTATCATATAAATGTTTGGTTCCTCTGGTGGTTATCATATAAGTTATTGGTCCCATGGTGGTTATCATATATATAAATATTTGGTCCCCATGGTAGTTATCATATAAGACTAAAAATTTTGGTTCCCATGGTGGTTATCAAATAAAAATGTTTGGTCAGGGACTGTATGTTTTCAACACATTATTATTTAAAAGTACAGTAACTCTGATGTGATTGTGACATTTCCTATAAGTTGTGTAAAGCACTTCTTTGTTGAACTATTTCTTAGCATTATCATTTTTTGTATCACTTAGGCTCAACTCGATCGAGAACCTGAAGATTTTTATGAGAAACAGGTTCAAACAGAGCTAAATACTCTTGTTGATGACATTGTCACTGGTGCTTCTGATCTTGCTGAGTCGTCATGTACAAGAAATTCTACACGCGAGAGAATATATACTGAATGTAGAAATGTTAAAGAGGCAGTAACTAATATGCTTGATGAATATATAGAACATGTAAGCTGTTCTTTTCCAACTATCTCTTACTTGTTGCTTGTCAAATCCCGTATAAGATGTTATTACTGTCACTTCCCCTGCAGAAATTTTATTGGTCAACATATATCCATTTTGGACAAAGTTAGAATAATGTTTTACCACAAGCTTATAAATATTCTCTTAAAGCATGAAACAACAATAAGTTTGTATTGATAGAGATTGACAAGATTTTGTACATTTTTAAATTAACATTAGGCCCTAATCTAGCCCAAAAGAGGGCTTCTGATACTGCCACTCTTAATTTCTAAATAAAAGTCCCCTTTTTGCTAAAAAATGTGTACATTTGATGCATATATTCAGGAAGTATGACCACAAAAGTGTCCTTTTTCTTCCTACCTGACCCTGCCCTCCGATACTAGATTATCCACTGACCATATAAAGTTTAATGTTTTATCACTCTTGAATGTCATGTTGTCAAATTCACTTTTACCTAGCATAGAATTCCAAATATGTACATGTGTATATTACAGAACAATTAACTCTCTGTTGATCCGTATATTATATAAATGTTTAGCTGTATACAAAAGTTGTTTCACTCTTAAAGAATGTATTTATAAGCCCTTGCTTTAAAAACAAAATAAAGTACGAAACCTGACAGAACAACACAGTATATTTCATTTGTTTTTGTCTTATACTTGAAAAAAAATCAATTGCTGCAGTGAAGATTTCTTAAATTATAACATAGTTTTACTGTGGTTGTATTTTCTGCAAATAAATATTTTTTTGTATTAAAACGTGATTTTGTCATGATTTTCCATGCGAAAAACAAAATGATTTCCTTAAAAATCAGATTTAGTAAAACAGGGTTTTACATGCTATAACAAAGCTTGGAAATTGTCTTCATGCCTAAAACACTTACTCTGACGGTATGATACAGAAAAAATGCAACATACTGTATAAACGTGTTTTAGTTGTTACTATAAGACTCACAGATTAAGGGTTCTTACTGTATACATTCATCACAAAAAATTTCAATATTTTTTTTCTGTTCCCCATAAAAGCTAAGGTATTAAGTAATATTTATTTTGAATAAAAAGTAGAAAATTCAACTTGGGTTACATGAAAAAAGAGGAAGATATAGATTTTTCCTAGCTTTTCCTACTTACTATTATGTTTTTACATAATACAAATTATAAAGATTATAAACATAATTGAGCATTTGCATGAATGTTCACATTCTACTCATTTAAAACATAAAAACATGTACTGATTTTATTAATATAAATCAAAAGCTTTATCATGCAAAATAAAAGCTGTGTGGCCTTTTATAAGAGATATAAACATTCTTTGTTCATTTCTAAGATTGAGACAATTAAAATGTTAAATTTCTCGAAACATGAAAACTTGATGATACAATAACTTCCAAGAGGTCCAAGTCCCCATTACTTTACAGAAACATATGGAAAACGATTTCATTGGGAAGATAATAAATTACATTACATTACATTAAATTACATTGTTTCCTTTTTATTGGTGTATAAAGAGTTTTCAGTAGTAATTTATGAAGAAAATTAGTAAGTTACAACTTTATACCATGATTAAAGTTGAACAAAAGATGGTATAGAAAAAGTGATACACAGTTTTGTTCAGGTTAGAATGAAGTTTCGAACTGTATATTTTTTTCCAAAAAAAAAACCATGTTGAGGGGACTTGGAGCCCTTTTAAGCTAACTGTATAAAAATAAGTTCAATATTTTTTTATTACTTTCCACAAGGGGGTAAAAGTTAACAAGAACTACATAGTTAGAGAGAGGAATTATTCAGCATTCAGAAAATATAAACTTTTATATATAAAGCAAGATATTTTTAAAAAACTGAACATGTGTGATGAATGTCTGCAGTATCCTTAACTGATTACAACTGTCTAAACTGATTACTGTAGACTCTCAGATGTCACAATGCAAGAGTCTTTTTAGACTTGCCTGTCTAAGGCATGGATGTCCGAGGCATGATAAGAACCATAAGACCTACCTGTTTTGTTTGACATTTTATTGTATTTCACATATGAATTACTTAATTTAACAAAACAATGTATTAATTAACTTAAAATTGTCAGGAAGGGTAAAAAACCTAGCATTAATTGTATGTAAATGGAAGTTATAGTTTCTTAAAGATTGTCTGCTTACAATTTATAGTCTCAAAACAAACCTAATGATGTTGACGGGGCACGTGACAATGTTGAAAGAAAAACAAAAGATCTTTCAAAGCAGGTATATTTTTATTCATTTGTATTTCGCTGGTGTAATATAAATTTTTGTTGGTATTAAAAGAAAAAAGAAGAAAAATGGAATTAGAAGAAAATGAAGAATTAAGGGAAAAGGAAGACAGAGGGAAAGATAATGAAATAATATGGAATAAAAACAATTGATAGGACTCTCAAAAGCATAGCTTTTTTGTTTTAATATCTGTATTATCTCATCAACAATGACCAAGCATACAAAAACATATGACAAAAGGCATGTCACCAGGCTGTTTAAAATATTAATTGCCGTTATTGATGATTAAAGTTATAAAAACACTAAAATTAAATAAACAAAAAACAAATACTACGTGCAAGTAAATAAGGTCTATGTATAGTGTTTCAAATATCAAATATTTTATATTTTATTTAAGCACGTTTTTATGGCTTAATGTATGGTAAATATTATACTAATTGACTTGTTGTTTTATATCTGTGTGTGTAATATATTGACAAATGTTTATTATTATACTTTGCCTTTGTTGGCTAGAATTAGATATTTAAACGATTGTAAATTGTCCAACATTAAATAAAGTTTTACTTACTTAATGTGCACAAATATATTTTAAGTAACCAATGAAAGCATACTTATTATCTGCAACAAGTGAATGACTCTCTAAAACTAGGTAATAACCATTTACTTGTTGTCATTTTCACTTTCATAATACAGTGATGGAACTTAATGGCTGTCCAACCTCCCAGGGCTACTGAGATCGTAATGTAGAAATTGAAATTGTAAAACATGACCTCTGATGTTGCAGAATCATGTGCAACCCAAAATTAAAACTTTAAGTTTGGTTGATAAGCTGTGTAACAGAGTATTTTAAATGCAAATTAACATTGCCAACTTCCCTACTAAAAACAAATGTTTAATGCTTTTGTTTATATTATTTATATGAGAAGATATAACAAGACTTTTAGCCTTCACTTACCAATACTATCCACAACCAAATTGCAAGTTATGTTTGCCATCCTGCAAGCCTAATGTTATGTAAAAGCTAGGGAAAGCCCAATCCTATTAAGGTAACCAAAAAACTTCGAACTGTTGCCCTAAGGGCAACTGGCAAAAAAGTTAAGTACCGACACTGATAGTGGGATTATTCACTTTCATAATTCTATTTGTCAGGACAACCTAGCAGGGCTGCTTCATGCTTCAAACAAGTTTTGTACTTCTGTATATGTAAAACATTGCTATATCATTACTTATATTCATCTACATAACTACCATAGCTTCGTAAATCTGTTGTGGACCATGTTTCTGATTCATTCCTTGAGACAAGTGTTCCATTGATGATGCTGATAGAAGCTGCTGAGTCTGGTAATTCAAAACAGGTAGAGGACAATGCTGCTGTGTTTCGAGAGCATGCAGCCAAACTAGAGGAGGTAAGCCACATAAGTAATAATATTTCAAAATTATTGCATTATTTACTTCTGAATTTATAAATGTATATTTGTCTTCGCATGTTCAAATATTTTTACAACATATCAACCCAACACCAATTAAAATGGAAATTTGTTTAATGTTTTAAAGTTTGTTCTTTATTTCTTACTTCTGTGGACATTGAAAACATTTAACCACACTTTACATGAGTAATAATCACCAAATAAAACATAGCTGTATAATTTAAATCAATTTTAATTTTAGGTTGCTAATTTGGCCTGTTCTATGTCTTCAAATCCTGAAGGAATAAAAATGGTTAAAATAGCATCAAAACAACTGAATTCCTTATGTCCACAGGTTAGTTATTTGTACTTCAGTTATGCTCATTATTTTGTTTGGTGGAATATACATCTTGTCTCTTTTAGTTATTCACTGCTGAACTGTCCATATTGTCTTATTGCCAAGTCTTAACTTACAAGGATAATGTAACTTGAATTGTTGGTATATGAAACATTCAAGTTTTTATTTTCCTTGTTTAATATTTATTTAATTACTTATTTGTTTATGAATTTTAAACTCAGGAAAACCTCTTCAGTACATAATGTACCATTATCAATGAGGGTCTTGTGATTCAAATCCTGGTTGTAATTAAATCTCCCATTCGCACAGGTGGGATCGAACCGTGACCATTCAACAATTTAAGTCCTAGATTACAGATGCATGGTGCTACATCTGCCTTAGTTATTTTTTATACATTGCTGCATGCCAGCCATGTTACTTCTTGTTGATCCATAATGTGTGTGTGCATATATATATATATATCATGGTAGGTTATTAATGCTGCACGGACTTTGTCAAGTCAACCAAAAGGTAAAGTTGCTATGGAGAATATGGATGTTTTCCGTGATGCTTGGATGCACCAGGTGAAGATTTTAACAGAAGCTGTTGATGATATCACAACAATTGATGACTTTCTGGCTGTATCAGGTAAGATTATAATTATCTAGATTTACTTGTGCACAGTAGCATGCTTGTAGAAGACACTTCATGTTTCAATCTGTTGTTATATCAGTTCATTTTTTATCATTAAACTGTATAGAATGAAAATGTTTATCATGTAAATAGGGCTGTTGGATCTTATCAAATGTGAATTTTATGTAAATATAAAGTAAAAGAGAGAATCTCACTCAAAGTAGAAAAAATTTATAGCCAGTAAGAAATATTTTTCTTTCGTTCATAACTTTAGAGGCCCACATACTTGAAGATGTAAACTCTTGTGTAGAAGCAATGCAAGCAAATGATTATGAAATGTTAGATAGAACTGCTGGTGCGGTACGTGGAAGAATGTCCAGAGTAGATAATGTGGTGATAGCAGAAATGGAGAATTTTGAACCAGGACCATATACTGAAACAGTCACACGGTCTGTTATGGTTATGAGAGATAACAGTGAGTTGATTCTAATTTAACACTTTAATAAATAAATAAATAAATAAATAATATATTATTATTATACTTGCTGTTTATAATTTTATTTACAATTTTATGAAGAATTTTATGAATGGTATTACTAGTATTTACTCCCTGACTAGATTATAAAATCAGGGCAGTATGGAAATTGTAGCCTTTTGATTGGTTTCCCACAATTTTCCCATGATTTTTATAGGGCTTTGTATTTCATGATACAGGCCTTGATTTTGGAAGCTATTATGAGTAACGGTCGAATTATACAAGAAACGGATTAGAAAACGTCCAATGTAAACAAACTATGAACTTTTAATTAGTGTAACCTTTTCTCAGTAAATGCATACGATATGTTAATACACTCAACAACAAATAAAAAATAATGACTCACAATTCTTTCTTCTCACAACTAACAATGAAAAAGCTTCCATCTTCCATCTGGTTGTTGTTGTCACAGTTCAAGTATGAAATAAAATAATATTCCAGTTTCTTGACAACAAATAATTTTGTATTGTAGAGATATTAACAGATTCATACTTTATATCTGCAATCACCATACAGCTAAAAACGTTTGTGTTGTTATTACAACAAACAAAGTTTAAAACTTTTTTCTATCATTTATCAAAATAAAGTTGTGTCACAGGCATGGTTAATTATTGAATTAATGTTTTTGTTTTTCACAATGAGTGCATATCATTTTCTTTCGCTCTTCTCCACTCACTGTCCATAAAAGTTATGGATTTAAAACGAAGTCAGGTAATAAAACACACACTGACCAGTTTTAATGTTGCACTGGAAAATACAAAGCCCTCGGTCAAACCACATGGATCTCGCAAGCTCAGTCCAGACTTTTGATCTCTGGCTTTGTATTTTCCAGTACAACATAAATACCGGTCAGTATGCATTTATTACCAACTTTGTTTTCTGTAATTAAACCAACGAAAAAACAAAGTAATAAGTGATCATTTCATAATTCCGTTTTGGCAGAAAAAAACTTCTCTCGTTATTATATACAACCAGTTTGTATTTAGTCTCAGCATTGAGTTTGTTTGTTAAAAAAGAAATACAAATTATTCAAACTTGGTGAACATTTTAACTGTAATCTCGAGGGAAAAAAATAGCTTAATCCAATATTCAACAAATGAATGTGAAACCAGGTGGTCAAAATAATGCTCTTACTAAAATGTTTGATAAATTAAAAGTACCAAGACAAAGAATTATTACAATGTAGAATAACTTAAAAGCAGTAGCCTCTAAATTTTTGTAAGATAATGGTGTGACATTTTCAAAAAACAGTGAAAATTTACTTTTTCTCGTTGTTTAAAAAAAAAAAGTAAATATACATTTTTGCCCTTTAACTATCTGCCAGTCACAAATTAGCATATTATAGGAAATATGTAGACATTAAGCCACAGCTTCAAATAAACCACTTTTAGTTTTAATAAACTGCCCAGAAGCCACGTAAATTACCCTCAATTTCAAGTGTCATTTTTCTTGATAGAGTCAGTCACCAAAACTTTATTCTATATCAGATGAATGATAATTTATTCAACTTAACCATGGTACTGTCTTTAACTGTCAGCCACATTTCTAACTCAATCTGTCAGCAGAAATGTGGCTGACACTAATAATATTAAAAAGATTATTGTATCAGATGTTTATTGACATACAGGAAAGCATTTATATGTTAATGTTTATATTATTATATTATATTATACCAAACAGTATTACATGCTTCAACTGTGGTTCTGATTATTTGGTACTGTAAGATTATCTGTTTCTTTTTATATAATGAACAGTTATGCCACAGTTTGCTGAGTATGTGGAGATAGTTGTTGATGCGTTATCTCAAGAAACCATTGGTGAGGTTGATGAGAATGCACTTATTGATGCTGCGAGATTGGTGTATGAAGGAACTAGAGATATCAGAAGGGCTGTTATGATGAGAAAAGTGAGTTTTCTGTCTTCTATGTACCTTTGTGTAATCTCGAAATGAGTTTGATGAATATGGGTAAGTTTGTGAACAATGTATCTTTAAAATGGTTGTTGCTATAATTCCTCCATGGTGACCATTAATCGAATATTATTAGTAAAACCTAGTCTTTAACCCTTTAATACAGAGTGACCAATCAAATCATTGGTCATTTCTTTACTAATTTTGCTTTTTCCAGGGGGTATATACACATAACCTTTAAATCGATATTTTTTCCAAAATGAAAATTTTATATCATTCAAAAGCTTATTTAGCATAGAATATTTATTTAAAATTAGAAATATAAATTTTATTTTTAAAAAAGCCCCAAAATATATAAAAAGTACTTATTAAAAAAAATGTTTGCAAGCTTTCATTGTTTTGTGTATAAAAAGAGAGATTTATCTTCCTAAAGTTTGTACTAATTGGTAACGAACATTTTTTTCTTCTTTCCTTTTCTTTCTTATGTTGGAAATTACCAAACTATACCAAAAGATGAGTAAACTAACCTGCCCCATGAGACATAATCTTAATCATTTCTTTATTTTCAGATTATCCACCTGTATCCAACTTTAAAATGCTGTTTCTCATAATGTTTTTTCATGCTATTCCTTAACTTTATAGAATGAAATGGTACAAGGGAAAACCGGGAAAAAGTTGCTTTTGACATACAATAGTAAAAATCAGCGATCTTTGCTCTACAAAACCTTTTTTTCTTTAAATTTTTTTGGTCGGGGAATATGAATGAGTAAAGAGTGGTGTGGGAGTTTTTCAAGCATTTTTATATGTATGAAACACGTTTTCTTGATTTTCTCATCACTAACCCAAAATAAAAACAAACTGAGACACTGTTTTGGAGTTCAGAACATGAGCTTTTTGATGATATAATTTTCAACTAGAAAAAATTAGTTCGTTGTACCTTTCCACTCTTTGAATATTTGCAGGCAAAAAAGTGTTTGAACATTTATTTCTTCTTTTAAATAAAATATTATTTAATAATATTATGATAGTGGGATAGGCCAGCTTTTCAAAAATAGATACTTTTATGACCTGAAAACACATATATGAAAAGATATTAATGATTTTCATCAACCCTATGCTGAAGGTTATGTGTATCCTTAAAGGGTTAATGTACTAAATTATTCATAGAATGACCTTTTTAAGCTCTAGTTAAGAAACAAAGGCAATTACCTGACATAAGAATGGAAGGTGATTCCCCAGTATGTTATTGTAGTGTGGAAAATGTCGTTACTTTTGACCTGTATCATATTTTAAAGGGCAATTTGTAAATTCTTATCGCTCAACCCAGTCAACATCCTGCATCAAGATGACAATCAGATACTCAAGAATATCTTAAACTTGTTGTAATTGTGTGCTACACCTTAGAACCAACATAGTGTTAGATGCAAATGTTACTGTGAAGGCAAACTAAAATTCATGCTCTAAATACCATGTAATTAACATTGTACATGTACATGTTGGACCACCCAATAAAAGCCAAAGCCCGTCAAACCTCCGCCCTAAGATAGAAGGACCTATTAAACTCTGAAAAGTGAAGTAACATTTGTACATGTAACATTTTTTAACACGAATTGTTTTGATTGCAGCTTTTAAAAAGTTTACATGTTGATGGAGAGTGTAAAAGGAGAGTGGTATCATTAACTGAGCATCATACGAAATGGTTTTTATGACTACAAACAATTTGTAAGGGCTCACAGGAGGGCATGAAAGACGCCCAAAACAAGAAATAATACTAATTATACCAAACCAATGATGGTTGGGGAAAAGCCACCCAAGATGAACAGTAATTGGGTACCAATATATTGAAGTGGATGCTAATCCCACCAAAGTAATTCAAATTAAAATGCAAACATTTATTCAGTATTTACAGGTATGGTGGACAGATCTTGAGATCACCAGACCCCATTAATATAAAAGTGGTTTGGAGTGTGGGATGTGGATTTTAAATATTTATTTTGTAGGGTACTAATTAACATACCAATGTTTCCTGTGTAGAAAAATCATGTCAATATTCTTTTTTTCTATATGATTTTCTTGGTTCTTGAGTCAAGCATTTCTTCACTTTGAAACTGCTGAAGCAACTGTTGCAGTGTTTTCAGAATCTTTTCAGAAGCTTGCAAATATTTGAAGCATGAAACAGCATATGTATTGACCAACACAAGTCTCGTTATATACATATTTACGTATTGGAATTTACCTTAAGAATTCTATCAAGAAAAGTGAAATCTATCAACAACAAGAACATTCCAGAACATGCCACCTGATAGTACATTATTAACCTTATATGGTCATGTAAAACCTATATATGGTCATATAAAACCTATATATGGTCCTATAAATGTGAAAGGATAGTTACTTGTTGTCAATTCAGGAGATAATTTATAAGCACCTGTCTTATTCTATTGTTTATTTTATAGCCTATAGGACAATCAGATAGTGAATCAGAAGAGGAAGTTCATCAGAAAGATTCCCTCCTTACAAAGATGGCTGATGCACAAACTAAACAAATGGAAAGATTAGCATATGAGCAATTAAAAGCAGGAGGTTAGTTATTGTTGTATTTGAAAATGAAATATGAAACTTTGTCATTGCCAACAATGTAAAACGTCTTCATCCAATATTTGCTTATCAGCAGAGGCCACATTTCTAAGGTAGCTTTTGAATATGTCTTATCTATCCAGAAACATGAGCACATTATGTAATTACATTACCTCTGCATGTTGGACCACCCAAGAAAAGCTAAGGCCCTCCAAACTAAGATAGAAGGACCTATTAAACACTGAAAAGAAAAGCCAAGGTCCAAGTTATGTATCATATAAAGTACGCTTTTTAAACAGCAACAATAAATGTTTTTTGGGGAACAACCCCCATATGATATTGTTGTGTTTTACATTTCCATGCTAGCACGAAATTTTGCTGCATAATCATCAACTGGACTAATGTCTAAGGTCAAGTGGTGGTACCACCATGTGATCTTATTAAGAGAGTATACAATCATATATGAACCACTATTTTCACATATAATATGGAAGATTTTATAAGAAATAATGCTTGTTGGAAGATGAGAAAAAGAAACGGAATTATAATTTTGTATGTCTAAAGTGATGTCCACTATAGCCACAGAGGATCAGATTCTAAAAACAATGTGAGAAATTTGCCAAAAACAAACAACATCGACAAAGCCACAAAAATCTACATCAACACAACCACAGCAAACAGCAAAATCTTAGCTCATCATTTGAGGTTTGAATAAAAAAGATTTATTGCATAAATATATATAAAAAAGTGGTTCAAGCAGTATGGTCAGTTCATATTCTCAGGTAATATATAATAAAAAAGTGGTTCAAGCAGTATGGTCCTGAAATGAAAACATTTTATAATAATCGCAGATCAAGATTTCAGTGGAATTTGAATTCTTCATCTTTTGTGATTTTCAGACATAACTCCACTCCATGAATCCACCACAATATGACAACCTTCCCACAACACATAACATCTACACAAACCATAGTAATGGCATAGCAGTGTAGCCGCCGGCATTTGCTCTACCTCTTATCTTATTTACTTCATTCTCACAACTGTTTAAAAAAATGATAGAAAAATTAAAAATCTCTACTGACCAGGGAATCAAAAGCAATATACTGTTACATTAAGCATGTGTAGCAGGAAGATCATTAAAACTGCACCTATATATCTAAGTGCTACAGTTATGGACGAATGTAGAAATGCTTTATTTATCAAAGTGTTTAATCTTAAGGTAGCAGAGTACGTTTTAGTACCACATTTACTGTATGATATTTTATTAAATACAATTTAAATCCAAAAATCGTTTTAAAGGTTTCCTAGAGTAAAGATTAAGCTTTCCAAAAATATATGTCATAGTCATAGAGCAATTATGGGTCAACCAGGAAATCGCCCCCAAAAACACCCCCCAAAACCTTGTATTTTCCTCTTTCTAGAGCTCCAACTCCTTGCCATCTTAATTTTTCCCTGATATTTCTGCATAAATTGAAGCACAT
>JANTOQ010517346.1:0-11096 GCA_027564595.1 Bythotiara depressa | reverse complement strand
TTAGAAGACTGAGAATGTCCTCGGCAATTGCCGACGTGATTTAGTTAATACGACTGTTGCCTCGGCAATATTTTTGCTGACGGAAAAAAGTTTAAATCCCGATGGTTAGTTATTTGAAGCATCGGTAATTAAAGTTGTATACAATTGTAAAATTTTTACACTTAGGTAACACCATTTCTGAATAGTATTATTTTATTCGAGTCTAACTGATCATTTAAATAAGGTCTCGTGAGAGCTATCATAGAAACTTCCAGGTTTTTCCTTGATCTGTATTTCGTTAGTGCTGACATGATTATCTTCTAGATAAAATGTGTGTTTATGTAGAGTGATAAGACGTGTATACAGATTTGGGGCATATCATTTATGCTTAAAATATTTAAAGAAAGAAAATGTAAACAATATTTTAATGAATAAGAATACATCTTTTATCTCTAGAAATATCAAATAGACCAATATCTCCCCTACCCATCTGTGAAAAAACAAAAACAGCCTACTATAAACTGTATATAATTTTAAAACAAAGAAAATGCTTAATACAAAACATGCAAAAATTACACTTGAATTTATTAGCTGTGAAACAAAACAAAAATGATCTTAGAAACGTATCCATGGAAAATAAAACATTTTTGCAGCTATGCCTAACAATTATATATATTGTACAATGCTTTTATGATTTGCCATGTTTCAAGGCCTCCTGGGGATGGTAATTTATATTTCCGAAAAGCCTCTGTGAAGGAGAGTGCATGTCATGCTGTCACCTTGACATCAACAGTTGCATTTAAATGAAAAAAATACAGCCCCTCTACCTGCATCACCTTAGGCTTCAAAATTGACATCAAAGAAGGTACATTTTAAAAAAACCTCTGTGGAGGAGGTGAACATAATAACATCTTAAAAGTGTGTGATAAATAATTACGTTTTTTTACGTTATCAAGCTTCCAGGAATCATGGGAACTGATAATTTCTGAAAAGCAGACATAGAACAGTGATAGAACATGTTACGGTTGAACAACAGTTGTTAACATTACAAAGACAGATGACAAGTAGTAACAGAAGTAGTAACATGTGGAAATGAAAATTTTTTGTGCCCTAATTTATCAATTAAGTAGCACCTCTTGTTCCCACAAGAATGATTAAGAATAATTATATAATATGTCATATTTTGAGACCGCATTACTAACAGTGATGAATTGGAATACAGAAAGTAGAAAAAAATATAATTTAGTATATTATTGTATTATATTTATTGAAGTATTTAAACTTATATCTGAATCTTTTACAATATTTTACTGCAGTACACATGTAGCACAAGTTGCAAGACAAAAGGTGTTGAGCAGGCGATATCAGTTTTTTCCAACTTCCACACAATTCTAAAATATGGATGGAAAACTTAGCAAACTTGACGAGAGTGAATCCTTTCTTCCTATCTGCCTTCTTCTGCTTCTTCTTCACCCTGATTGCTCTCAGTATTCAACTCTACTTTCACCAGAGCACTTTCAATCAGATTCAAACTGCTAGGGATGTAAAACCTGACAACCCTTCTTTAGTAGTATATACTAATCTCTCTACAGAAGCACTCTTGCTTAATGATGAACCTCTTGAAGACATTACATCAAGCAATTTTATATAAAATGTTTGTAACACTAGAAAAAATTCATGGCGATATTGTATGCTGTCTTGTTTAGTGTAGAAACTGAGGAAATGCAGGCATAAGAAACTAACTAAAGTTTACAACTGGTTTCCCACTTTTCAAACATACCAAATGACTCCTTTAACAAACTGTGTTTTGATCATGGTGGCAACGTAATTTGTTTATATTATTTATGAAACAATGGATTAATATAGCTAACTAAAGATGGATCAATATTATAATAATAATTTCTTTTTAATGTAATTGTAAAATTAAACTTGAATGCATAAAATCTTATAACTCTGATTATATGAATAAACTTTCCAGTCCAACATGGGGAAAACTATGTATGTTAAATAATGTTCCATCATCATTTTGTTGAAAACCAGATGAATCACCATCAAGTTAAATGTTTTAGCTTCCTGTTCTCCTGGACAGTACTACAATCTATCTAGTTACATGTGTGAAGACTGTCCCGTTGGAATGTATCAAGATGAATTTGGAACAGCAGAATGCAAATCATGCCCACAGAAAAAAGCAACATATATGAAAGGACAACCATTTTGTATTGGTGAGTTCATACATATTTTGTTCTAACTTGAATGTTATGATGAACACTGTCATTGATTAATTAATTGTCATTAGGGTCAAGGATATGCATATTTTAGTAAGTTTTTTCCATAATTTAGTACTTCATTATTTAGTTCTTTATAGGGTCATAGTTATTAGATTTATAGCACTCCATCATAGATGTTATTTGTATATTGTTATTTACCAAAAAAAAACAAAGCATTCAACATTCAACGTTTGCTACATCCAGTTAATAGGTTATTTTTATTTTTGAATTCTTTGATTTCTAATATTAAATAGAACAATAGACACAAGATCCAATGTCAAAATGCAGGCCCATTTCCACAAGTTGTTATCAATTGGCATCTCAAATGAGCACTGTTTTTATAACAGCCAAATATTTCCATGTAGAGTTGATCACAAAAGTTCTATTCTTTTCTATTTCCCTGCTCCATGGCTAACTTAAGAAAATTATTTAAACTTTATAATAATTTATGCATTGACATTGCTTTTTAAATACTGTCAACTCTTTTTATAAAGGTTGAGCACTATTCTTGTTAAGTAAGCATCACAAATCTCTAACTATATTTTATTTTATTTTCCGCCTCCAGTCAGGTATTTAGCTATTATTCCAAGTATGTTAACAATGTTATGTTATAACAGGAACAATGTAGATGCAAATTACCAGTTATGGAAGTGACTGCTCATTCTTGTTTTATATAGTTGGAATATACAATAAACAAAAGCATACAGGTGTAAATAATTTTGAAAGCCAAAACTAGAACCTCCTAAAAGATCCCAATGGTGTTCGATTATTGAGACACTAAGGTCCTGATAATCTTGAAAGTCAAAACAGAGACTCTGTAGAGATGCTGAATAAAAAAGAAGCCTGGGAACTAGTCAATCTTTGAAGCCATGCTCAGACTTGTGATTCAATGGCCATCTTCAGGCTAGTGTAATAATGACATTAATTAAACCTGGTTAGTTTTTGTAATTCTATCTGGAACAACCCCCAAATTTAGCTCAATGTATAGCTAGAACATGCATAGAATTAATGGCAAAATTGAAATAGACTCTATCATACTTTGTTGAGCCTTGCCAGAAAGAATGCCATTGTCATTTCGGAAAACCAAAAACTTTTGTGAAGGTGCAGACAATGTCCGAAACACATCGAATAATGGACCATCATGGAAAGAATGAAATTGGTGAAAAATACAATACAAAAAACATGCAACAGGACTCCGTAATTACCAGCTGCTCTTAACTGATTGCCATAGCATAGCAAATCAATATCTTTACATGAAACAGAATGTCAATCAGTACAAGTTATAAATTATAAGAAAGTATGAACAGTTACTTATTATGCAAATTATTTCACTAGACAAAAATGGCTGCAACAACAGCAAACATCTCTTCGATATAGATTGGATGAAATAGGAAAATGGGGTATGCCTGAAACAAGAAACGCACTGGACTGCGTATAAGTAAAGAGCTGGAGTAAGGAAGACCAAGTGATGCCTTGCTTTGTTTGATGGTGAGATGAAAAACAAACAATCAGGTTTTATTAACAATTCTACAAAAGATAATTTGCTAAGCAATAATTGGTGACCAAGACTATAATTTGGTATTAATATTGGTAGCTTTGTTGAGTGAATGGTGAATTAACATGGATGTGATGTCAATTTTGAAGCCTAACGTGATGTAGGTAGAGGGGCTGTATGTTTGTCTGTGGGTAGAGGGCCTCCTAGCCATATAAAAACATCTTCCATGCTGGCTACGTGCAAATTATGTGTTGTCTGTTAGACAAAAATAATTAGAGTAATCAGAACATTGAGGACGGAAAACATGGATTAAGATCAACACTTGGACATCAGCAATGAAAATGAATGGAGAAAAATGACATCCAGATGACAGCCTGGTGTGGACAAAATAAGGGTTGTCCCAATACATACAAAGAAATGGCTAGCTTGCCATTCTTACAGGGAACAGTCCAAAGGTATCTTTTGTCTTTTGGCAGTTCTGTCCAAGTGAACAGACCAGATCAACTGCTTCATCAAATGAGGAGTATTTGGAGAACTTTTCCTGGTCGATACAAATATTGACTGAGAAATTTCTAAATGTCTAAAATAATGTGATGAGATCTGTCACATTTTGGAACTGCCCCAAGGGGAGAGCAATATATTGTGGTCAGGGATGGTTCATTAAATGGGTCGGGAATGCGTTAATAGTCTAGTTCTTAGGCCAGAGCAGTCTAAACAGGTTCTGGATTTGGACAAGTTGATAAAAGATTACGAGGGAGGGTGGGTACAAAAGCACCAGAGTAGCCGATATTGAAACTATTGAGAAGGCTGTTAGCCAGAGCAGGAGAAGGATGGTCTTTAGATGAGAAGGGGAGGCAGCTTTAAAATATTTTGGAAAGCTACCAGTCATGTGGTTCCAGACAATTGTCACAGTGTGTTTGAGCAACTGGGTTTATTACACCTCCCACACTGGTTAAAATAATAGCAAGGTCTGGCTGCTGAGAGTTGGTTATTATTGCTGAATATGTTGTTGTTGTTACAATTATGATGATGAGGCAGCAACTACACTGTGGTGCACGAAAGGGCAGTTTCTGGAGTAGTTGTTTATGATTGGACATTTCAAAATGAAAGGTAATAGTCCAAATTCTTGCATTTTAAACAAATTGACTTTTTAAAGTTTTTCTTGTAATGCAATCATAATTGTATCAGGCCTTTCATTAAAGAAACTATATAAGAGTGACAAAGATTTATCCACTGCAGAATTTTAAAATCACTCATGTGATGGCGCACATATTGTAAAACATTAATGTAACAATAAGCTAAGAAAATACTTGGATATGATTCTTGCTGTCTCTTAATTCAGCCATCTTGAGATTTTTTAGCATCACAGGGCCAATAATTCAAAACAGTACTGTTGGGCATATTGGCAGATAATGGATTGAAGATAAAGTGATATGTAGAGAGAAAACCAGTAATTTTTATACTGTTTATTGCTCATGGTACCGATAAACTGGTGGAGTTTCATTAGAAGAGTCACTAATTGGATGAAAAAGTACCTAGAATACAGAGAAATGAAGAGCAAATACAATATCAAAATCAATGTACACATGGTAATTATTCTCTTGAGCTCTCTCTCTCTCTCTCTGTCATATGGCAGTATAAGTGAGCCACCTGATGAAGTGTGATTCAGACTTATCTGAGAAGTAGATGTTTGGGGCAGGAGTCTCTTCTCTGGTGACTGGAAGAGTGTGTATTTTACTCTGCAAATGGGTGCCATGTTGGATTGAAAGGAGTGCAGGGGTGATGGTAGCCAAAAACTGTAAAGAACTGGCAGACTATAAGGGCCTTGACAATACCAATGTTAAGTTGGAGTATGGTCATTGTGCACCAAAATGTTATTGGTTGGAGATCAGTTCATTGGTTATAATCACAATTGTATCACTTGGAGGAAAAATCAGATTAATTGGCTTGATATATGTTGATAGTCATATAATTTGTGGCAGATGAATCAGATATTTGACTAGCTATGTCAGGTACTAGGCCAGGTATGGGACAATTGGAAACTGAAACATTGCGTATGGGACTTAATGCAGGAGGAGGAATAAAGTGATGAACTCATTATTAGTCGCGAGGTATAGATTGGTACAAATCAGTTTAAAGACAGGAAAAGGGAGCAAGATTCACTGTTCCAATATATCAGATCGAGCGCCAGCGCCTCCACACACACCTAGGTAGCACAAGGCAAGTATATGTTCAAGCACCTATACATTTGCTCCTTTGCTCCACTCACCAGTTTCACTCTGTATCACTCGTCTAGCAATGCTTTAAAAATATAGTTCCTTGATGTAAAAATACATAGTACACATGTCATCATTGTATTATTTTCCAAGCGTGAGCGGTATGAACATTTATAATAAGTATTATTAATAAGCAAAACAACCTGACTAAAAACCATCTCTTTAAGTTGTGTATTTATATTAATTTGTGAATAATGAAAACAATGTGAAAAAATATGTTTTATTTCTAAACAAGGACATGTTTATATGAAAGTTCTTTAGAATTTTCAAGACATCAACTGGCACTCAGTTTTATGAATGAGTGTTACGCGATACAAAACATGCAGCAAACATTGATATATTATAGCAACATGCTAGACTTTATTCAGTAATTAACTTAATTAAATGTTTATCAAAAGTATGTTTATAGACACATAAAAAACAAACAGGTATTAACTATATTTAACAGGTAATTTAATTTATTTTTAACTACGACAGGGGTAAACTTATAAGGTGATTTTCTTTTGAAGTTCGTATTCATTAATATGAATGAATGTCACACGTGCATACATATATATTTGTTTTTTTAATAAACACCCATCTGTAGAAGTACAAGACAGTTCAGGAGTCATGTGCATATTTTTCTTTTTTTAACATCCCTTTAGTCTAGCAATTTGAAACAATTGTATGTTTCAGGAAATAGAAAAGCATAACATACAACAATATGCATTTTATTATTATCATCGTGAGTTAATATTCTTGTGTCTATGTTTTTAAAACTATAACAAAACCTTTTAATTTAATAACAATAATACATAATTTTATTTTTAAAAGCACTCAGGAGGAGTCTAAAACATTATAAAGAATAACAATTTCTTATGTAGTTAAAAATAATTGTGCTGAAGTTAATTTTCAACTCATTTTCCTTCATATATCTAGCATGCTAAAAGTGCCATGAACTTAATTTTCAACTCATAATAGACCTTTCCTGAATTTCACAAAATCTCACCAAACAAAATGGTTCTTTCCGCTATACTCTGTCAATGGTCAACACCTTCTTAATTTGCACGTGGCATGTCTCACGTTCATACAATAACAATAATTTAATTTTTTAATTTTTATGCATGAATACAAGGCGGGAGATGGAAAGTTTGAAATTAAGAAGGCTTCTGATTGCCATGTGGCATTAGGAGTTTTAGCATTGGCATATTTTACTTTTGTTCTGTTAAAAAAGTAGTCGACTTATACACGGGATGTCTTAAAATCAACTTTAGTGTTCTCTATTTTGGGTTTAGACTTGTACATGGTATTGGCTTATAGACAGGCATATACAATAGCTTTAGATGCTGGAGAGCAGTAACTTCCCTAGCTAAATTTAGGTGCTCTATTGATAGCTCTTCTTTAATGTTCTCCTGAAAAGGACTGTGTATGTAGAGTGTGTTAGACAGATTGTCTGTATTAGCTGACACAGCAGACCTCTTTATTACCAATAATAAATAATCAGTGAAAAGTATCCATTGCCCTTCATGCATGGTGCAAAAGAATAATCAGGACTGATTACAAAAATGATAAAATTTGTTGCAACAGTAAAAACAAGCTGATCAATATACTTAACATTTGCAAATCACAAATTAGCAAGAAACAAATAGGCACTAATAATGCGAGGATTGACTAGAACTAGTATTGCATAATTATGGTTTCTGGACAACATGAGTGCCAAGATAGGTGTCTTTACCAATGAGTTAACATCAATTTTAGCTGTATAAAACTTAACTAACTGCATTTCTTGAAAGCTCCATACAATTAAACCTGCTAAAGACCACATGTATAGAATATACCATCTGTGTAAAGGTCATTTTTCACAGTCCTTCCTGTCAATTTTTCATACAAACCATTAAGTGATCACTTTTTCATGGTTCCCATAGTAGCCTCTTTATCCAGACAGTATTGTCTTGAAAAAGTGTCATTCAAGATTTGTTAATAAATTGTAGAAATATTCTCTTTTATTGTTGTTTCAAACTGTTTTTCTGAGAGTCTCTCTTTCTAATAGCTTCATGTTTTATTGTATGATCTAATTTTGTATTGTAATATGTGTGATTGACTGGTGATCGGGGGTGACTTTGTTCAGTCTCTATTTGGGTACTGGAAAGTCTACCTTCTCCTTTTTGATGTCTTTGTAGTTTCAAGGACGATTGGTAGGTTACAAAAGGAGTCAAAAAAGGGGAAAGTAGACTTTCCCAGTACCCAAAAAGATACTGAACAAAGTCACCCCAGGGGACAAAGTCACCCCCGATCACGGTACCTTGTTTGTTTGGAAATCACTCATCAATTGAGTGAAATCACTTGATGGTGATGGTTTATTTCCATTGCATTGAATTTTCTTTATATTTTCAGATATATGCCCACCAGGCTTTGGCAGCAATGGAACCAAGTGTGAGGCATGCACCATAAACACTTATGGTTTTAATTCCTTGTGTATGCCATGTCCAGTTGGTCAAGCAACCTCTCAACTTTCTGGCTCAAAATCCTGCTACAAGGCATGTGGGAAAGGGGAATTTCGTAACAATACATCATGTTCTCAGTGTCCACTCGGAACATATCAAGACTCGATGAAACATGCTTTCACCACATGTGTTTATTGTTCAGCGGGCAACACAACTCTAGTTGTAGGGTCCAGTACATGCATTGGTATGTATGTTTTTTTTATTGTTATTTCACATGGTGTTTTTGTTTTGATTCCAAAAGCACTTTTGTTTGAAATAGTAAACAACACATGCAATTCTAGGTAAAGCAAGTTCTCTGAAAAGTCATACAGAGCATGAATTTTTGGAGCTAAATATTAACCCTATTCAGGCTAGTGACTTTTTCTAAAATTTACTTAGAAACAAAGTGATGGAAATATTTTATTATTTGGAATAATGGTTGTTCCGTTGGGATTAAATCCTCAGCAGGTGGTAAAAAATATATTGGATAGAAAAGTTTGTTTAGAAATCAGAAATAATAGTCAAATAAGCTAATTCTATATGATAAAATACCCCCAGGCTTATTTTAGAACATTTAAAGTAGGTCTCAAATTTCTTGGTGATAAATAGGTGAAAAGGTGTTTGATAATGTCATCAGGATAATGTCATTAGCACAGTGATGACATCGTTAAAAAACATTTTTTTGGATCAAAAGTTTTGTATTGCCCCCAAGTATTTATGTGCCAAGTTATATTTTTATTGCATATTATCAAAAGTTATGAGTGGAGGGTGCAGATCCCCCCCAGTCCTGGACCGCCCCAAAAAGACTAAACAGAATAGGGTTAATTAGATTAAAGTTTATAATTAATTTTTTTAAACTATAATGGTGATGTTATTCGTGTAAGTTTAGAAAATTTATTAAGAAATGTACACATGGTTGCCAGGAGATGATGCACACAGACACACACAAGAGAAAATCAAGTTATTACGGCTTACTTCATCAGTATATACTGCCATTTATGGAGGAACTGTCATAAATATAGCGGTTATAAATTTGTAAAATGTTGTCGCAGTATAACAAACTCAACGAACACAAGGAAGTATTTAGAAAATATTGGCATTTGTCAGTCCAGTATTGGAATTCATAATGATATATGTCATGGACCTGTATAATTTAAATATTGGGCTACATTTTTCACCACTCTCACTGCCCGATGATGAGAGAAGTATCTCTAGAAAAATAGCCCAACATTATCATTATGAGCAAGAAAATATCTTATACTAGGAGTTTGTTCAACTAGAATTTTTTTAAATGAAAACAATTGCCATTAGAATATAGGATTATGGACTTTGACTGGGTAGAGTGTTCACCTTTGGTTCACAAGGTCACGATTCAATTGCAAGCTGAGTCAAACAAAATACTAACGTATTAGCACTGAGCATTATTTGTATCATTGATAGTAAATGAAACCAGAGATACAAGTCACGTTCACCCCTTATTCATGAGTATAACATAGAATCCTTCAAATCACTTTAGCCAACTCTTACTTACTCTCATTTTGTAGGTAGCTGTCATTATGAGGGTGAGTTTTATGACATAAATAGCAAGTCATGCCAACCGTGTCCTCTTGGAACATACAAGATGGCTAGTGCTATAACTGTTACAGTATGCTCACCCTGTCCAGCGGGAACAACAACAAATACAACTGGCAACATACAGATGTCAGTTTGTAAAGGTAAGGTTTTTCATAGCGTTGAAAACTTAATTGATTTCTTTATTCAAAATATTATTTACAATTTTTGTTAAACATAACTATTATAGTATCCTTTGTATATTATAATAAAAAATGAAGATGCTCTATGAGAGAATGTTATAGCTGTTATGGTTGATGAAATGTTGTAAAGAATATTTTGAACCAAATATGAAACCGCTCTTCTTTATTATCAAGCTATTAGCACAAAGAAGCATTTGAATTCTCCAATTATTGCATAAGCAATTGATATTGTTTTGGTATCAGAAAACATTTATTTCAGGGACAAAATTTTAGGGAAATGGGTAACACGTTTGAGGTAAACTTAATTTACTTATGTGATCTTAATGCAATCCACTTGCAAAAATATTCTCTCACCTGTTGCCTCTTATTGCTATATTTCATATATTTTTTAATTAGATAAAATATATTTGCTTATGAAATTTTAACAAAATTTCTGCTTTTTTTGTGTTGTACTGTAACATATAAGTTCATAAAACTTTAACTTTCTCCTTTCAAGAAACAAAATCATGAAAATAAATATTTGATCTGAAAGTAAGGAACATAGATTAAATTTTTACCTGTCACCTCCTTGGAGGAAAGTTAAAAAGTCTACCTATATAGCATATACAAGAGAAAAAAAAAAATGGTGATAATAAAAACCATGTCTCTTATTGATGATGGTAATAGAAACCAGGTGTGATGTTTTATAAGGTTTTATAACTAAAATGGATTAATCTATATATGCCTGGTCATGAGTGGGTGTGCAATTGTACTTGGACATCTTGGCACATACCATAATTAATATTGTCCTGATGATCAATGCTTATCCATAAATCATCTGACGCTACATTAACTTATCTCTTTCCTGAAACAAGATTGAGGAG
>JANTOQ010517124.1:0-11097 GCA_027564595.1 Bythotiara depressa | reverse complement strand
ATCCCAAAAAAATCCAAAAAAAGTTTTACACCCTGTTTACCAGGTGGAAATTACCCCCGGAAATTTTTTTTTCCAAGAAATTAATTGTGCCATTGTGAAGGTAATAAAATAATATTAAAAGTCACAAAGTTTCAAAGAAATTGAACTTGCCATTAAAAAGTTATTAAATAATATGTAACTGGTGGGGCCAAAAAAGCCCCCCACCCTCCCCCCATGTGAAATAGGGTTAACAAATATTTTGGTAAATTCATATTCCAACCTTACTTGGAGACAAGGAAATAAATTTGAAATAAAACAAATGTACCGCTACCAATTAAGAATTTGTAGCGCTGTTTATCCATTCATTTGTAATTTGACCTCGTTTGTGATTTCTTGTGAAAGTTTGTCAATATATAATTCCGTTGTACCTTCAAGAGGCTCTCAATTATTGTACTGCATTGTTAGCAATCTCTTTATGTCCTCACTTGGTGCATTTGGTAATTACTACAATGTGGAATGTATTATTTTAGTATTGAGAACAATTGTCATTAATTACTACACTTTTGTTTTCATTGTTTGCATTTATTGTCAACATTTTTGTCCCAGACTGATCAATGAAATAGTTCTGGGATCGAAGTCTTCCTAAATGTATTATCATCACATGCACATTGACCAATCACAAGGCAGAATAGTCTGGTTACCGCTCTTTCCTTGTGTGTTCAGGTTTCGATTCCCTAATAGAGACGATTGATTTAATTCTTGTTGTGAAGTTCACGGATGAGACACTAAGCAATGTCTAGACGTTGAGGGACCTACTGTCCTTGCCGAGCCACGCTCATTAAATGTTATATGTGGTGTGCGTCACTAGTCTGGCAATATGCAATATTTTCCGTCGTCAGCTAGTGGTGCGGTCATGTGTAGTGTTCATGTTTGTAAGGTGTCATTGGGACACCTAGTGTAAATAGAAAAAATAAATAAATTTATAAACCAAACATTCAGTCCATACCTTATCAAAAGATTGAGAAATATCAAGGAAAACGCCATGAGTGAAGGATTAGCATCAAAATTTGAAAATATTTCGTGTATTATAATAAGCAAGCAGTAGTGAGATGTATGAATCGCCTTTCCTAAATCCTCACTGAACAGGGTAAAATATATCATATTCTTAAAATATGAATACAGTGCATTCAATACAAGTTTAATTTTTTTTTATACACATAAGTAGGAGAGATATTGGTCTCTAATCTTTTAATACGTTCTTAGTATTGGGAAAATATTGGCCTTTGTCCATTTTTCTGGATATATCTCCTGTTCTGCATGATGCTTCGAAATTAATTTTCAATGTACGAACAATGGCATGCATAATCACATTTTCCATCATCCTTTCTGACTTCGTCCCATATCTAAGATCGGTTCCAAGGGTAGATGAAGTAGGCTTAACTCTACATACAATTTAAGACTATCCACTAATCGAATTTTGAAACCGTTAAAAAGTTACGCTGTTATTTATAATCCAAATGTAACGAGAGTATGTATACTTATAAAATTAAACTTTTTATTCTCAATATAAGACAGAACTTGCGGTACTAAAACATTAAAATTCATATATAAGGCGTATATATGCTTAATAGGGAGTTGAGTTTATAAGCTAGAGCAAATGTTTTCTCGGTTTAATTTTCAAGAACGTTTTTAGTGTGTCTTAATAATCCTATTTGTAACTCGCAAGTAGGCTACCCACAGAGTCGGATACTCAGCGTATAATCTATGCAATAAGAGTAATATGTAAAATTTAAAATGTCTTTTACAAAGGAAGGAGTATATAAAATAGTTGTACACCTCGATAAAAACAACAGGTCGTTGATATTTTAAGAAGCACTCACTATAAGTTTCTAAAATAATAAGAGCTTGTTAAAAAGAAGAAGAATTATTTTATTTTTATTATCTTTATTTCAAGTTGGTAAAGATTTACATAGTTTGAATAAAACTAATACAAACCAACCGTAAAATTGTATGAAATAGAACTATATAAACTGCAGAAACATCGATCACCATGCCAAGTTTTCATTTTTGATTTGAACAAGTTTATTGAGTGTGGTGATTTTATGTTATATGTTATTTCAATGAAGGCATACTTCAAACCTGTTGGAAAATTACAGTCGTTTATACAAGCATTCGCACAATCTGTTAAAGCTTGTTTGAAGGTATAATAATTTTACTAATCGCTAGTTATATTATTCTAATGGGGATATTTCAACATTCAGATTACTTTGTTTCTAGTAACACTCTAAGTCATCTGGTTGCTGAGTTTTATTGGCGATATGTTTAAGGTGGCTTATTTTCATGATAGCCTTACGTAGACGTTTAGTAACCTGTGGTTGACTATATCCTCTTATTATTTTTTGTTTTTTGATACGAGAGAGTATACTCAAAGTCCTCTCGAAAACAGTATGGCAACCAGTTTGCATCCCAGTTGGCACATCATGGTCACAGGACGTTTAAACAACGTTATATCGACGTCTGCAACGTTGAAAAGACGTTGTGTGACCATGATGTGCGCACTGGGATGTTACATCGATTTATACCTAAGTTCATTTAAGGGGGTAGATCATACAAAATCTATGCTGAAAAAGTTTAATCAAGAAGTTCTTGTCAGCAAAAAGCTTACACTTTACTTATGGCACGCTAATTAATTTAACTCATTTTGATTATATCTTTCTGCTAACCTGTCACCGCGGCATAAGTGAATGATTACGGTTAAAAAATCTGGCATATTACTACGGTAAGGGTCACTAAAATGATTGCAGCCGGCTGCTAAAGGCGTTGCTATGGAACGTTAAGAGACACCACTTATTTTTAAAGATAAATTTGGCGAATTTCTTGTGAAAATAGATTAAAACCAACATCAGAATCGATTTCTCCGAAGTTGAAAATTGCCAGAAAGATTAAAAATAAAATTTTTACATTTATTATTTTTAATGGCTATCTACCACCATCAGGTTGGTTATCGAACTTTTTTTAGCATCAATAATTTAACTTTCTAAAAGGACGTCTTGCGTATGCATATTTTAGTATATAATTGCAGTATTTAATACTGGGTGTAAATCACTGAGGCCTGTCTCAAGGGTTTTGGTTTGTTTAATGTTTATTTGTTAGTATTTGGTTAATTTCTCGGCTTTGGTGCTTCCTATATATATATATATACTACAAGCCTTGACATTAATTATGGCTTTTTTGGCGTTTTATGCTGATTTCGTGTGTGTTAGCACCTTTCCCTCCTCGTGCCTATTGTACGTGACTTGGGTTAAGCCGGATTTCCACTTAAAAAGATTTACGTGTATCGACACGGATCGTATCAAAACTAAGCATTTGATTGGTTAACACTTTTTTTGTTTACGTATGGTACCGTAGCATAAAAAAAAGTTGAATCGATTTTAACTTTTTTAAGTAGTACGCGTATCAATTTTTTAAAGTGGAAATCCGGCTTTAGGTGTTGGTTTGAAACCGCGTAGTGTCTCCCGTGCCGCTGTGATTTCTTGTAAATCATCCTAAATTGTCATTATTTCATTGATCTACCTATTTTATAACGTCACAAATGCCTCAAATGGACCAATTAGGAGGGTTGCGAGACTACTCCACTTGTCCACCCGTACTGCATAGCCACGCTCATTTATCTACCGACTTCGGTAAGATCCTTAGTCTTAAGTTATTAGTAAACTGGAAAAGTTTAATTATCTATCTGATTATATCAACGAACATTTTCGCAGCAATTGTGGAATACGATTTTTGAATTTGGTGCTGAAAGTTCGAATAAAAGATTCCCACATCGGCGTAGCAGAGGTTCGACTTCCATATTTGTAGTTACGTAAAACAAAATTATTCAAAATGGCAGAATTCTAGCAGCCTGGCCATCTACACCCGACGAGTTGATCTTAGCCACACATTGATTATACATACGAACTTTTATATTTTATGATTATCATAATATCTTGTCGCGAGGATGTGTTGTATGTTTTAACTATTAGTTATTTCAACAATACTTGGTGTTACCTGACATGGTGAAAAAGCTGCCACTAGTGTTGATATAATTCAGAAGTTCTTTGCTAAAATGCAATTTCCTTTACTATTAAGTTGTAAATTACGCTTATTGTCATCGCAGAATATCTTCAATTAAGTATATAGCTTTTTATAGCTATTTGAAAATAAGGTTTTGCATCTGAACGAGGCGACAATCTTTCAAATATAAGTTGGTTTTAACCGAGGAAGGGGTGTAGCCAAAACAACTTTTCTATTTGCTGTAGGGATCGGAAATTTTCCACACACATTTTTTTGACGAGAAATACGGATCTGAAATTCAATTTTGGGGGAATTTGGGAAGTGTCTATTGATTTTAAGAGTAGACTCAGATAGATTACTAGAACTATCTATAACAGTGAATTGAATTTATTAAATAAATTAGCTTCTTCGCAAATATCGGAAATAAATTGAACAATGGGCGGTGTTGTAAGAGGAAGTTTTTCTTATTCAATTTATTATTAATTAAGGACAAGTATGCTTTCAAATATATATGTGGATCGTTTAATTTATTACCAAGGTTAATCAGCTACCTGACTTGGTCTTAGCTCAGAATAATATTTGCGCTATAACGAGTTATATTATTAAGTAATAAGAGATTATATTTACAACCGTCGTTAATATATGGTTTCTATATTTTACCGTTTTCTTTTAATATATTTTTTTATTTCACTGGTCATTCCAGGTGCATTTTTATCTTTATCTTTGTAAATAATTTGTAAATAAACAGCCGTGAGCGATTGAAACATTTCTACATCTTGCCTTTTGAAAGTTAGGTTTGAAACTCAAAATTGACATTACCCACGCCAACTACTGTACTGATGATTGTGTAGAAAAGATCTAATCATTTTGCGTATGATCATTGTTGTTTTTAATGCCTGTTGTGTAAGATTTCTGGCCCCTTAATTCTGGAAATAAAATAAATAACATTCTCGGAGACGATGAACCTCATGCCGGTTTAAGGATACTTGAACCTTTTGATCTTCAATTAAGTATATAGCTTTTTATAGCTATTTGAAAATAAGGTTTTGCATCTGAACGAGGCGACAATCTTTCAAATATAAGTTGGTTTTAACCGAGGAAGGGGTGTAGCCAAAACAACTTTTCTATTTGCTGTAGGGATCGGAAATTTTCCACACACATTTTTTTGACGAGAAATACGGATCTGAAATTCAATTTTGGGGGAATTTGGGAAGTGTCTATTGATTTTAAGAGTAGACTCAGATAGATTACTAGAACTATCTATAACAGTGAATTGAATTTATTAAATAAATTAGCTTCTTCGCAAATATCGGAAATAAATTGAACAATGGGCGGTGTTGTAAGAGGAAGTTTTTCTTATTCAATTTATTATTAATTAAGGACAAGTATGCTTTCAAATATATATGTGGATCGTTTAATTTATTACCAAGGTTAATCAGCTACCTGACTTGGTCTTAGCTCAGAATAATATTTGCGCTATAACGAGTTATATTATTAAGTAATAAGAGATTATATTTACAACCGTCGTTAATATATGGTTTCTATATTTTACCGTTTTCTTTTAATATATTTTTTTATTTCACTGGTCATTCCAGGTGCATTTTTATCTTTATCTTTGTAAATAATTTGTAAATAAACAGCCGTGAGCGATTGAAACATTTCTACATCTTGCCTTTTGAAAGTTAGGTTTGAAACTCAAAATTGACATTACCCACGCCAACTACTGTACTGATGATTGTGTAGAAAAGATCTAATCATTTTGCGTATGATCATTGTTGTTTTTAATGCCTGTTGTGTAAGATTTCTGGCCCCTTAATTCTGGAAATAAAATAAATAACATTCTCGGAGACGATGAACCTCATGCCGGTTTAAGGATACTTGAACCTTTTGAAATACGTGTTCAGTTTGTCATAAATACCTCTTTTCTTCAAATAATTTTTATATGAAAGTATATATTTTCTGAAAGCTTAATAAATTGTCTATCTAACCAATCTAAACAATAAGCTTGCTTTGGTGGCTATCGAGAGATAAAAATTATTGAACGTTATTGTTTGTTGTCTAATGAAATGAGCTCCAAGTACCGGTACCATTAAGCAATAATATTCCACACATTAACCATATTTTTTTAATATTATGTTACACGATGATAAAAAACGAACTACGCAAAAACAAAAAATTATCCGACATGCTTTTGATGTTGAATGCTCACTGGTTTGAAAAAGTATTGTTTCATTTTTTTTCGTAGCCCGTGACTGAAGACTGAGCTCAAAATACGGCAATATTTCAAGACTATTACCACAGCGAGAAAACTTAAATTTATTTGCGTCCTTTAGCAGTTCATGAAACAAAGATGTTTACCAGTTGTTTAATCTAATTAACTAATGCATTTAATAATTTCAAAACACTTTTAAAATACGTCTTGAATTTTAAAAAGGAGGTTACTTAATTAGATTAAGTTTGTCGAAAATTTAATAAATATCTTTATTAACACACACAATAAACTAGATGGAAAAAACGTCAGAAAAAATATATATCCTATCTTTTCCACTGAAAGAAAATTAATTTTTGTACTTCTAACAGAAGAAAAATATTCCTTTTATATCAATCTTTAGGATAATATATTTAAATTTTTTTGTTAATCTTTGACTTTAAAAGGTTCATGTATCCTCATATATAGTTCATGACATATTAATAATTTATTAGGGTTGAATGTACGTCACTCTCCGAAATTAAATCAGATTGCGAAGACTAATGGGCCAATTAATATATTCCCAAACTGAAGTTTGAGAGAAGAAGTGTTTTTCTGCGCATGATTGTAATGTTTGCAAGCCCACGAAGTGGTTTTTAGAGATTTACACATTATATGCGGCCTATCACTACCAACACAAGAGATGGAGAAAACTGTTTACCCACCAAATAAATAAAACATTCTTTTTCTGTTTTATTAATTATGAACGGCCGCCCCAAAAAGCTAATTTTGTGCAGTTTACTTTAACTAAACACGATGTTAATTACAAACGGGAAGCTAGTGACTAAGGAACCAAAGCAAGCTAAATGTAAGAACATCAACATAGGAGAGTTGTCGCCATGAGAAACTTTCAGGCATAAGATGTGCCCTCTAAGTTTCCTTTCCCCTCCAAAGAATAACACCTTCCGCCGGCCTTGCATATATCCTTCAAATATTAAACAAAAACAAAATAATCGTCCTTATGGTAAAATCACGTAAAAAGAATTCAATACTTCAAGCAGAAGTCCTTGCACTACTATATACGCTATTTCAGAAAATGATTTGTCAGATCATATTATCATCTTTTTCAGATTCAAGAAGTTGCTTCCAAACGTTTTGAAAATTAGATTCCATACTTTATTCGCCAAAGTTAAACACATCTCTCTTCAGTGGTGTCCTGACTTTGAAACGAAAAAACAGATCATATTGCAAAATATACGGCCAGAACAGTTATCGTTAAGGACACTGTATACGCTTGTTTTCGAAATTTTCAGAACATTAATCATTTATACCATTTGGAAGTTCTAATGCTATATAACATTTATAAGAAATAAGAAATAACATTTCAATTCGGAAAGGGAAAAAAATTATCCTTAATACTCCTATCTAATTATAATGTTTTATTTAACAAAAGTCATCATATTCATAAACAATTTTAAAGATTACAGCGCTTCTGTATATTTATTTATCATTGAATTTTTTTTCTTCTTCCAACTGGTTAAAGAACGCGCGACTTTATTATTTCATATAACAAAAGTTTAGAATGTTAAAATGAGTATTCTGCTCTTTTTTAAAATCTTGTAATTATCTTTTGTTTTTAGTTAAACTACGAATACAACATAAAATGCATAAAACGTAACTTAACGACATTCCTCTCATTCCATGCAGCAAAGCCTGAACTACGACAGGGTGTTGTCTCATTGCTTTTATTATTTTCATCTTTCAATTCTTATCGATAGATAGAGGCTTTTAAACGAAAATGTACGTAGAAAATGATTATTTCTGATTGTTTTTTATCATTATACTTTAAGGAAGTATTATTTTTTATAATGCAGACACTCTTTTGTAAAAGTAAGAAAAATGTTTTTAGCCATATGTTTTTTATGAAGAAACTTTCACATCCCCGACTTAGGAGCTCGTTTTACATGAGCGACAAAAAAAATGTTTCATAATTTTTTCCTCTTTTCCTAAATAAATCCAGGTAAAATGAGTCACACCATTTGGTGAAAGCAATAATACAGGGTTTAGAAAATATATACTTTTATTCGTATATACTTTGAAGAAAAGGAGAAATCCTTTTAAAACTGAACATGTGTAGCGAGTGTATACAATATCCATAATTTAGATGAACTTCATCTCCCAATATCAGAATTAAAACAAACTTACTTCCTGTCATGATCTCACCAAGTCATTACTGAACATAAAAGACTGAACTTTTATCTTCAGAGACGTGGTATATCCAATTCCCCCAATCCAATTTAAAAGATGCATGATCTGTATTAAAATTGCGTTGGCTTCCAATATATATATATATATTGTATATATATATAGAAAATAATATAATATAAAAAATAATATCGAAAATCTTGATAAAGAGTCGTAAGACCCGCAAATTCGGAATCTTACATTAGTACCCATTTCCTTAGTTTTACCGTCTTATTGTTTACTTGCCCCCTCCTCCCTCGCCCTATTTCCCCTATGTTAATCAAGTTCAATTTACATGGGACGCACTGATAGCAGAAAATCAGTTAGATGCGAACTTGCATGCTTTAAACCGGAACTAGTATAAGGCATGTGTTAAGCTGTACCTTTTGAACTTGAAACTGATTGATGAAGGCCACAAAAAACGCGGTTTCTTTTTTTAAAAAGCGTACGTATGTAAGGCGCCCCCTCCTCATGTACGCTATTGGTTTATCCCACCCCTCAATTGCTTACGTACTTTATGGATGGTTCCTAGCAATAAGTTATTGCAGTTTAACATAATTGCAAAATTTGAGATTTCGGAAAAGAAACAATTAAGTTAGTAATTTACATACTTACAATTTCATAAGATTACTGAAATCATAGTCATAAGAAAAGAACTCCAATAAACGTTGCATTTTTACTTAAAAAGTAATTGTCATAAGATTTAATTGAGTTAGGTAGCTAGGCATCCATTTCATATGTATGCATACCAGAATGGAAAGCAGCGTAGGCATTATTTCACAATTTCCATAAAAGTTGTTAATATGACTGGAACATATTTGTTCCTATGAAGTTCTTTTCTGTTTCTCGTGGTTGTGAAGCTTTGTTTAGTTTTGATGTTAAACAAAAATATACTGCAGAACTTTGAAAATGCCTTTCGGTCACATAAGTTGTAAATGCGTTTCGTTGGAGGAGACCACATTATTGTTGAAAGTTTATTTTGGAAGCACGTTAGAAAATATTTTTATGGAAAATACAATTTCCTGTACTTGTTTAGGAGGATCTGGATTAAATGACAATTTCCAATTATAAGCTATTACAATCTGCTATTACCTTAAGATCACTATTTATAGTACAGAAGGTGAAATTATAGAATCATTCATAACTTTGAAGAAAGAAGTATCACAAGCAAATTTTTTAAACTATACTGAAGACTGTTAGGCATATCAGTAATATAGATAAGGATAAACAAGGGCACTAAAATCGAATATTATCCCATAATGCTCTCTGGCAATTTAAGAATACCATTTTCATCCTATTTGTTAATAATTTTTTAATGAGAGCTAAAATGGGACCATTTACATTAACAGTTTGTTTACGATCAAACAAGTCATAAGACTTAAGATTATTGGAATGTGTTTTCGGAATATGTTTAACTTTGTTTGACCGCGGAACTTAACGTTTATGAATATGATGTAATGTCTCGCAGATTAGCTTAGGAGAACATACGCATCAATCAGCAGCTCATTTGTTAAGAAATTTAACTTGTTTATAAGAAAGTCTGCATGTAGGTAAAAATCGGTTATATCATGTATGATTTTCATGTATATAGTGTGTGATATCTGTGCAAATCTGTGTGATTGTCGTCTATATCATGTATAACTTTTTTATATAGAGCTATCCAGCTGTATCTAACTTAATATAATTTGTTTTTATTCAATTTCGGAATCAATGCTTAAATATGTTTATTGTAGTAGGTTTTCTTTTATGTCAATTATCTACGTAATTATGATTAATGTCAGATGTTTGTGATTATGGTAGAAAGTTATATTGTTCTACGAGTTAAGCCTATCTCAGTAAAAACATATTGTATACAGGCGGTCAAGAAAAAAGGGAAAAGCTATTACGAAGATTCTCACAGTTCATAAATTCTTTATAGTATTGTTTCACGTCTTGATGAGTCAAATATTTGTATTTTTACGTAACAATTGCAAGAAATTATATATCGGGATCATTGCATAGACTTTACAGAACAGAGAATAACAATAAAAAAGGTAGTCTTTCACAATCTTATTAAAAAACAAGAACTCCTGCATGGTTGGTAAAATGTATAGGTAAAATTTACAGTACTAAAACTGCACTCGCCTTTGAAACGATTACGTTACAAAAAGCAGTCAAGATTGTTAAAAATGGTGGAAAATATATTTGCTATAAAGTCATCATATTATATAGCATCAGTGGAAGTTTCTGTTAATCCACAACAAAGAATATCTCCTACAGTTTCAATGCCTTTTTTAAAGTTTCATCTGCTTTAGTCTCATGTCAAACCTCAATAGAGGAGAGTTGTTTTATTCCAAAAATTGAAAAATAGGGTTTATGTGCATCCAGGTGGTTAAGCTATAGCGTTTATAAAAATCGTTTCTGCCTTATAGCAATACTTTTATTTATGTGAACAAAATGTCTCTTGATAGTCGGGAGTTCAGAAGTGCGTGTTTCGATCATCATATAAACTGGTAAGTATAAAGCTTTACGCAAGTGTAAAACAAGTAAAAAGTTAAATTTTGCTATAGGACATACTTTTTCTTTACAGTTAGAAAATGCCATGATCGCTGCATTTTCTTCGTTACTCCATGCCGCTTTTCCACAGGAGTTTC
>JANTOQ010517013.1:0-11097 GCA_027564595.1 Bythotiara depressa | reverse complement strand
GTGTTTGGAAGACCGTGAAACGAAGCTTCGTAACCATCCCGGCCTGACTCACACTGACGTGCGGGGTGCGATACGTTTGCGGGATTCACTAAGAACGCAGGTTATTGAAAAAATCATCTGCGAAGGAGCATGAATATCACAACGTGACTAAAAGGTGTGAACATTAATAACATTTTTATAGAATCCTTTATAGAGGCTTGGATGGTAAATTTCCACAGTAGCACTGTGGAGGAGAGAAAACATAAAAGCCTGATTGGAGAGTGTGGTAAAGAATTGCTTTTAATAACATATCTTACCAAATTCCAAGGCCGCACGGGTATATGCCAGGAAAAGGTCGTGACGAAATTGATGCTTTACGACAAAGAGAACCAGCCAGCCATATGCTGAGACCAAAGATGACCAATGAGCTCTCAAAGCTATCAAATAATTAATTATCTTTATGCATCACATGACTTGCATGTACATTGGTTTTTAATAGCTTGCATAAACTGACGAATCGACAGTGAGACTAAAATTTGAGTGTAGATTCGAATTTTACGTTAAAAAATTGTGAATTATAAACCTATGAAGCAAGAATAATTTTTTGTCGTTTAACGCTCATTGGCAAATTGGAAGACATAGTCTCGTTTTTATTCAAAGTCTTATATCTTCAGATAGGAAGGAAAGAAAACTGTATTGAAACAAGGCGCCAAAATAATCAAAATGAGTCCCGCAAATAATAAAATAGCGTCTATATGCATAAAAAAACTCTTAGTTAAACTTTTTTCAGATTGACAGTTCACCGGTGGGGGACGCTGGGGCACAAGTAAAAAAGACTAAAAACGAGCGGAACTTTGGTATTCTATCACTGAAGTAACCTTGATCTTACTGCAAGGGAGGGGTTGCTTCCGAATGGGACGAAATGGGAATTTGAATGGTATTGAAATGGGAAAACCATTGAATTAAAATCACCTTCCGTTGTTTTTGATGAAAATACACTGGCAAGTGTTACTCTACAGTGTTTCCCGTCAACTCATATCCCCATTCTAGTTTTATGGACGCTCTACCGAATAGGGAGGGGACAGTAAAGGTTCCTGAAACTCGAATATTTTATGCAGGATTGTAGCTTTTGACAAGAACAACGAAAATCAATGAAAATTAACGAATAACGAGTTGTCATGTTCTTTAACGTCTCGGTGATAAGAACTAATTGCTAGTCATATCAGGTTATATATGTGTGTTGTGTGTGCGTTCGTGCAAACGTTCGTTTGTGCGTGCGTGCGTGCGTGTCTATCTGTATATGTGTTTGCATTGTCCAAGATTATTTTGTAAAGTTCTATCCTCATGGAATCCTATAAAATTTGATTTAGGAATTCAAATTAATTGATCAACAATACAATTTATAAAATAATTTTTAATAGTATTTAAGGTATTCAGTGCGTTATAAACACATAACAGAAACAATGCGTAATTCTTTAGGTCATACTTTGGCAAAGGGATCAATAAATGAATCGGTCCATATCTTTTTAATTACTTAATTAATTGTATTTGACTCATTAAAAACAAACAAATTAATGTGGAATTTTAAGTTAAACTATGATAACCTTACCCCCCAACTCATTTTATTTTCTCAAAATATATTTTGGTTTCTGCCGGGGGTTTCACTTAAATTATTTATAGAAAATAATAATGTATAGCATTCTATTTAATGATGCGTAACCTCCGTGTCTAAGTTATGTTATGATACATTTCTTTACTAATTAAAACCACTAGAAGGGGGATCCTGCTTGGATGCTAAACAACGTCTTAAAACACTTTAAAGCAAACGTTTTGAACGTTTACTTGATTAAATAAGATTATGTTTTGGTAGTACGTTGGTCATTTAACACACCAACCAATAAAGAAACAACGAAGGCGTAAGAGGAAGAACTAAAGACTGACCATGGAGAGGAAAGGTAGAGTCTACATAAGATTTTTAATAAGTTATTGCACCTGATTTTCCAAGTTGGTAGGAAAAGGCGTGCTTTATCGTATTTTACGGAAGATTATCCCAAATTAGTGTTGTTTGTGAATTTTTGTGGACTCATACTTTATATATCGACTCGTCCACCCAACTTTCCCAAGCGTATTCTTTAGCGATAACCAATAAGATTATAGGAAAGTATCGCCCGCGCGAAAAAAAAATCCTGGAGTTCAATAATGGAATTATCCCCCTTTGTTTTGTTTTTATTCGCACGCCTGCTTGAAATTTGAATTTATTTCTGCTTTTTCCAAGCGATATTTTTTCAACGATTTTACGCAAGCTTTTAGTTATATATGTTAAGTTTCTAAGGCGCAAAAATGTAAACAAATTCCTGTCAAAGTTTTGTTATTGTTCCTCAGGAAACCTTATCTAAGTTATTAAATAAGGAAAGGAAGGATTATTAATGAATGCAGATCTGGTGCTAATATCTTACTTCCCTACCATCTTGATCATTCTTTTTCAGGATTTGTCATTGGAATTCCCCTCTTGACGTTGCTTCTTACGATGGAGTTTCAATTTTGCGAACTAAAACCTATCAACGAAGAAGTAGAAAGCGATGGATTTACATGTAGCAGTAAATGTTTGGGAATTTATGATCAATGTTTGACTATAGTAAAAGACCATAACGAAAAATTTGTTTGTATATATAGCAGGATGATATGTATGTGGGGGTGCAAACTCCCTAAAACTTTCAAAAAAGTTCAGAAAAAGAAAAAAGGAAAAACCGTCAAAGTATAAGCGAAGGTTATCCAAATATATCTTATTTGGCGGAGGCTAGTTGCTCGACACGTCGTGGCTGCTCACTTAATGCTCTTTAATAGGCGGTCCTGTTATAAAGAGATTCTTACAAGGATTACAGGAGACAGCAAGTAAACCACAATTTATTGGAATTTAATTGTCTGGTCACAAAAAGAGCACTTTAGAAAGAACGAATTTAAGAATTAATGACAGAGATGTGACATATATTGAGAGCAATTACCAGCTTGCATCTGTTATGATTAACCAACTCTTGTGATCGATCAGCTTCTACATTAACACAATGATAATGACTTCGTGTTAAAATAATTGTATTTTACGGAACAGCATTTTAACACGTGACTGTTAAAACTCACGAGAATGGTTTGTGAAATATTTGAACTATGTGATAAACGTTAAATATGTTCTGTGCAGGAGGGTGATCCGATGAATTATTTGTACAGCGTAGCTAAAATTCGTACAGGAAATTGTTATTTCTCACGATTAAAAAATTACTATCAATCGTTACTACATTATAGTCCTTTCTTTTATAACGCCGACCATCCTTTTCCGTGTATATAATATAAAATATCATCTTTTCGCTAATACAGACATTCACAGAAGAAGCATGACAGTCTGCCTCATTAAAAATGCAACTGTGTCAATTTGTTTCCATATCAGTCTTATTTTAAACGCTATAGATAAAAGTTACTCTTTTAGGGAGAATGTACCAAGGAAGAAGTGTAAAAATATTTGATAAAATTTAATTAGGTTTTACATATTTTTCCGCGATAGGGTGTGAAGGGAATCGCATACGTATTATCTAGGTAGCGAACCCACCTCGCTACGATTGCCCCACAGCCCCAAGGGACCTGCTTTGATATGTTAAAACACGTTCGAAAAATTATTCGTCAGAAAGTCAGCAATTTAACCATCACAACAAAGTTTCGCCGATTTTTCAAGAATACAAATTTTAAAATTTTGCTTTCTACAAGGAAATCCTGTTCTGTTTCCACCATATTATTTAGCCCTTTAATGCATAAGAATACCTCCTGGCTATATTAAACGTCCCATTGGAATCCTTTATAAATTAACGAGGAACCAGGGGTCTGATCAGTTTTACCAAATATATTTTACATTATATTTGCAATAAGTATCCCCCTGGAAATTGCAAAATAGCAAAGAAATGACTAATGCTTTGATTCCTTTCCGGGGACACTGTGCATCAAAGGGTTCAAACAAACTTTGAGAAGTGACTTTTCACTGTACCACCATATCCTGGTATATAACTAATGGACAATAAGTCCATTATTAATTAAGGCAGAACATTCTTAAACTGTAATGCAAACATGAAAACAAACATGAACAGATAGCCTATAATTTAATTCGAGTTATAAATCAGCTTAAGACAAGATAAAACTGAGAAAATATTCATTAAAAGTTTATATAATAAAAAAACGAATCAATTTCAACACTCGCTTTATTCTTCTATGTTTATATTTCCCATTTCTTATACCTCTGATGAATTTTTAATGTTTTTTGTTGTAATAGGTGTCTTTTATTCTAACTCTTTATAAGTTTTTCTTAAATTACAGTACAATTACAGTACAAATGCCCTCATAGTCCAAAATAATAGTTCTTCACAAACTGGAGTTGCGTATAACTAACATAAACGTAGATTTGGAAATATACTTCTCTAAGACGCGCCATTAAAATTTCGTCCAAATTTTCTGTCCCATGCCAACACTTAAATTACAGACGTTCTTTGAACGCAAGTCTTCGCAAATTAGTTTATTAGTTTGTTTGTTTGTTTTTAAAATTAGTTTATTTGAATTATTGCAGTAAATTGAACTGTTGACTTATAATAAGTATAAATGAATACGATCTTTATCAGGTGGGTACTTATTTGTCAATTATTCATAATGAAAGGTATCCAACAATACAAGGAAATGAGTTAAAGTTTTAACTTTACAGTACGACATCGGTACGGAAGATACTGGTTACTGGTTACTACAGCGCATTGAACCATTAGCATTAGCCCCTTTGGGTTCTTTGTGACGTCCAAAACACTTAAATCCTTTAAGCGCCAGGCTTTACAAAGTCTTACAACTTCTCAATTAAAACGTTTTGTTATCTCCATAGAAATCTACCTCACTGCTGCCAACTAACGTCACGAAGTATACTTATTCACGATTCTCCGCATTGGTCATTTCTTATTTTTGAAAAAGGCATCATACACTAACCACTGTTTTATGGACTAATTACACAGTCATAAATATTTTGGGCCACAAGAGGTGACACAAAGTTTCAATTCTACAATTCCACAATATAATTTTATTAATTTTATTTGGACGTGGTAGTAAGCGAGGGAGTCATACGAGATAAGTTAACAATAATTATTCTGTTTGTATTTTGAATGGCTTCCTGGTGATAATTTATGAGTACCTAGATAGAAATACTAAAACAAGCGTGGAGGGATAAACCAGAACCTAGTCATTTAAAAGTAAAGTGCCTGTTCCTTTGAATGGTAGTTTATAGTTAATAGGTAATGAGCAGATGTTATGTTAGCTATGAATCACTGAACCGATTCAGGCAGATGCTTAAAATACCAAACGTTTAAGATTATAAGGTTTTAAATATTTTCAATTACTGCGAGACACTCCAAGAAACTTAGAATGTAGCTAAAGGGGGAAGAGTGTGCCCCAAAGGGGACACCCCCCCCCCCCCCGAGTGTGAATCATAAAGTGCCATTAAGTTTTTCAATTCCGCCATCATATAATTATTTTATAAAAGCCACATTTGGAAGTATGTTACAGAATTAATTAATAACGATTTTATATCTTGGAAAAGCTTTTTACACCATTCAGGATAATACGTCCACCGACACAAAATATCAGCACCAATAAATCAGCGACCACAAATTCTATTCCGGGGATAGTTTGCGGAGGAGTTCTTGTTTGGATACCTCATAGCTGCTTTTATACAGCTCGCTGTATGATTTATTGTATCAGTGTTTTTAGACTCACAATCTAGAGATTACGGCGCAATTCTAAAATCCATGTTTTTGTGTTTGTGTGCGCCCTATGCGAATGTGTGCATGGTGCATTCCTTCGTAGCGTGCGTGTTTGTAGAAAGCTTAGGGAGGAAAATGTTAGAACGTTGTGAGATTCAATAGGGAAACATTAATTTAGAACCGCTAAGGGCTTTGCTAAGAGTTTCTAGGTGTGATGCATAAAACATATAGGAAAACAAAAAACCTTATTCTACAAAAGTGTTAAAAGTAAGTAAAATATGAGACTTCTAAAGTTTTATAATATTTTGAGGAGTATTTCCACTATAGTTATTTCTATTTCTTTAACGTCATGCTTCAGATTTCTTAAGAAAAAGAGAAAGACCCTATTAAATATATATTCTAGCAACAAGGAAGGAAAAACTATCTTTAATTTTTTGAGACGATAAACATGACGCTTATATATAAATAAAACGTGGGCGGAAAATCTACTTCTCAGTTTATCGCATTAGAAATGTGTCATGTTCTTGTTCTTTGTTTACAACATGTACGGGACCATTTCTGAAATAAGTTATTTTAAACATAAAGGTGTATAACGATACATGTATTTATTTATTTATTTATTTATTGATATTGAAATTGTTTTCTTCGTTCAAGGGGCATAAGAAACCACGTTCTTAGTTCTTTTTAATTTTTGGATATTGGGAAGCGCCCTCATGTTGAAACAGGAAAAAGTGATGTACGATTCGCTCAAAGGGGAGATTAAAATAAATAAATAAATAAATAAATAAGCATCTAATTCATTAATTAATCAAGCAGAAATTTACCTCATGATATTCTTCTGATAGCTGAAAGCCTATTGTTTACTTTTATTTTTGTCTGATAAAATTTTGACTTTGTATTCAGCAGTCACATGACGAAATTAACTATTTTGCATCATGAACACAAATTTGTGCATAAGGGCGGCGTGACAGTTACACGCAATTACTATGTATGAGTAGTTTTAAGCCTGCATGCATTCTAGTAGGTACATCTTTGAACTAGTCTGTAAATAGTCTCCTCGGTGGGTGGACACCACAATGCCACTGATGGATGTTTTTAATAATTAAATTTGTTTTTGACATTAACTCCCAAGAACTAACAGGTACATTTCTGAAAAAAGTCTCTGTGAAGGAGAGAGAACAACATGATGCCGCCCAAAGTGTGTCAGTAGAAAATTGCGTTTAAATGACAAATAAATAATAGCAAGTTTCATATTTATGAAAAGAACCTCTGCGGACAACCAGCATGTGTACTGGAACGTATATTTATGAAAAGAACCTCTGCGGACAACAGCAAAGTTCATGATATCGATGAAAGATTTTCTTAAATTTTATTCACGCATTTTTACCCAGGATAGCTCTTCAGTACTTAAAGGTCCTGCGATCAAAGTATTGGTTATAAGTCAAGCTAAGTCAAGCCAGAAATTGCGCTCAATGAGACAGCTCCGAGGTGAAACTGTCGTCCACAGGAGGAACCGAATCATGACCGTTCGATAATTTAGGCTCTAAGTAGCTATAGATTACTGATGTACGCCGCTACATCTACAATGATGACAATGCCTTGATGTTTTATCTTACCAAGCTCTCAGGCTTCACAGTAACTATTAGCTACACTTCTGAAAAAAGCTATGTGGAGGAGAGTGGATGTCGTGACGTCACCATTTGGGTGACCTATAAATACTTTTTTATGACACAGTGTCTTTATGTCTTATCTACGGTGGCTTGTTTGTGCCATCATCTCATCCATACAATTTAAACATAAGTATATGTTTATTTTTATTCGATGTCGTTCTTAGAATTCTAGCTTTGACATTGAAGCTTCCCGGCGCGACTATACGTGTGTTACACTCAGTTTCATGTTTGACCTTTTCACCCAGACATATATGGTTTTCTCTTAAGCAAATCAGCTTGTTCAAATGTGCAAGTTGACAATTGTTTTGTAAAATTAACAATAAAAACTTAAAAAACATTTGGGCAATAATGTTTGTGTGTGCCGCAAGTCATACCTGTAATGCAAAATATGCTCCTGTGATGCTATGTTGTGAAATGAAATGACAGCTTAGAAAAAAAGATAGCGATTATATATTTATATTTCACCTGAAGATGAGATAAAAATGCTACAAATGAGTAGTAATTTTATATTTTTTGTACTTCTAAACTAGCTAAACATCAAATTTACTTTATTGTTTCTGCTTGAAATAACTTCTATTTTATTATTTTCCAAAATTTGCCCAAATTTGCCCAAAAAGTTGCTTACATCAGCATATTTTGAATTTTTTAAAGAGATTTTTCAGAAATGTAAACGACTTACCAAGACAAACATTCAGGCCAAATATTATGTAAATTTGAGTTGTAGAACAAAATTTTACCTACGAGGTCAAAATAAACCCTTCTAAAATAGGGTTAAGATGCATGGCTGGATCTTAGGTACTTTGACACTAATGTAACCGTGATCCTACATCATTGTTGCAATGAGGGTGTCTCGTTTGCCTCAAAATGGAATAAAATAAGACTTTGAGGCCTCAGGAAATGGAAACATCGATAATTAAGAACACAGTGTTGTTTTTGATGAACATGCATGACAAGTGTGACTCCACCAAGTTTCCTGTTAACATCTATCCCCATTTTAGTTTTACGCGCGTACGCTGTAAGATAAATAATGCGTGTTTTCATTTATTCTCTTTTATTATAAACTCTCGCAAGTTCTATGTAAACACCATTAAAATATTTTCTACTACAATATCTTCTACTACATTTACCTGTCTGAGATAAATCCAGTAAAATGCGGATCTAGTGAAACGATTGGGCTATTCTAACTACGGTGTCGAAGATGTTAGAGTTCTAAGTGCAATATCGAACTTCGATATGATAGTTGGAGTTCTAAATGCGACATCGAGTGTCGATGTTGAAGATCGAATGAAAATGAGATTTATATTTATTTACAATTATATAAATGATATAATGGCACAAACAAGCCACTGTATTTATCGTACCACGTATCTAGGTTTCACAGTATCTGCAAGGTACATTTCTGAAAAAGCTATATGAAAGAGAGTAAACGTCATGATGACACCAACGGGCGTGGCTGATAATTACATATTAATGTCGTTAATTCTTATCTTATCCATAATAAATGTTATATTCACAGTAAACGTTATAGGTTTTTGATTGTCGCTTGAACGTCGTATAGCATTAATTGTAGGTAAATTTTGGGAGATGATGATGGTGGTGATGATGATGATGATGATGACGATGATGATGGAGACGGGTTTTAAAGAATCGCTTCCGGCTAGCGCCTTAACTTTTTATTTAATAAAATAGAACAAACATAAGTTTTAAGAGATTGAAATGATAATCTTCATCTTTCTTTATCATGTAAAGCATGAACACGTACTGACAAATCTGTCAAATACTCCTGACCAAAATAGGTAATAGCATTGGAACTATTTTTATCCAATCAGATAAAACAATACTGCCAGATATTTACTTAATCTTTAAAAATAATACTTTATTGATCCGGATTAATAATTCAAATTCTTTCAATCGATTCTTACGTGGATGCGAGATCCTTCTACCTTTTCATTCCTTCCAGATATATGATTTTATTTATATTTTTATGACGAACCAGGGGGTCTTGTCAGCGTGGTTCATGACATAATTACCTCTTTAAAGCATAAGCATACCTCCTGGTTATATTCAACTTCCCAATGGAAACCTTTACAATTTTATGAAGAACTAGAAGCCTATCAGCTTGAAGATTTCCACCATCACACAAACTAGGGAATAAAACGTTCAAAAATGTTATAAACTAGTTCCAGTGGTCACCACTGCGGAATATGAACATATTGGTTTAGTCCCTGTTCGTTGTTAAGTAATGAAATGGCGAATAGTACACGTACTGAACCGACATGCTCACATACACTGTTAAAAAAAATAATTATAGATAGTAAAAATAAAATGTATTTTCTTAACTGTTGCTAAGTGTGCGGAAATCAGTATTGTACATCTTTTAATTTGGGGGAAGAAAAAATCAATCATGTGGAAAAAACACTATGTAAAAAATATTTTTTCGAAAACGTGTTATTGTTAATCAAGCCAATCGAATTGCTTTCCGAAAAATTACGTCAAAGCAAACCAACCAGATTTTTGTACGCTACATTAGCTAGAGCATTTACCGACCGAAGCGCATTGGAAAGCACCGTGTCGAGGCTAAAGTTTCTCGACGAAACGCTCATTTTAAAGATTTTACGGAGGGTGGAAATCAATAGGTGGTCTTATTAGCCTTTACCAAATTTATTTAACATTATATTCCAAATAATATACGCCAGGAAAAAGCAAAATACGAATAAATAACCATTGATTTTAATCCTTTCCGGGGAAACTATGCATTAAAGTATTAATTGTTATTTTTAAATTATTTTTTCGTCGTCAATCAATTAGGCGGAGTCAGCGTGACGTTACAGACAGACGAACAGACAGTATTGATAGAAAACTCGTGTCCAGGAAGTGCGTTTTTCTATCCGATTTCTTTCTTTTAAAAATACAAGTTGGCAGCGATTCGCCGGTAAATTTATAATTAAATCTTTCGTATGCGAAAAAGTTCAGCTATTTCTCGTTTCTCTTTATTACGAATCAATAATTTAAATGTTATTAAAATTTAACTAGTTTACAACCTACTACCACCACGGTCTCTCCCGGTAGACATCGATTGGAAACCTGTTGGGAACGCTGTTTTTCAAGAAAAAACTTCCCATTGAAAATCTTTATAATTAAATGAGGAACCAGGGGGTCTAATCAGCTCTTACCAAATTTATTTTACATTATATTTCCAATAATCTACCCCCTAGAAGAAGTAAAATAGCAAATAAATAATTTATATATATATAGATTATAACCCATGACGTCAAAATGATGTCAATCAAATTGTTAAGTAGCTATATATATATATATATTTTTTTAATTTTATATATCGGATACTCGATTCAGTGGATAAGTCTTAAAGTCTTAACTTTGTGAAACCCTGCCAATATTTCCACTAATTTTAATGTAGGAATACTAATTGACATATATATAAACGTTTTGTTTCTCGTTGTACACAATTCGGTAATGCTATATTGTCAATTAACATGGATTTGAAATGTCAGGCTTCGTAAATATAATTGCCCCCGAAGGTCGATAACCGGAGGGAGAGGCCGCAGGGGCATTGTAGGTCCCGCACACAAGAGGTAACAGAAAGCCTTCGACATATTCTCGGTTGGTCGTGTACCCAAAAGGGAAACTTTGTAGCAAGTATTTAGTATTTAGGAAGT